>CAUYON010208480.1:0-21235 GCA_963573935.1 Arctocebus calabarensis
GGCTCCTGTGGCTCAGCGAGCAGGGCGCCGGCCCCATATACCGAAGGTGGCGGGTTCAAGCCCGGCCTCGGCCGAACTGCAAAACAAAAAAAATAGCCGGGCGCTGTGGCGGGCGCCTGTAGTCCCAGCTACTAGGGAGGCTGAAGCAAGAGAATCGCTTAAGCCCAAGAGCTGGAGGTTGCTGTGAGCAGTGTGACTCCACGGCACTCTACCCAGGGCGATAAAGTGAGATTCTGTCTCTACAAAAAAAAAAAAAAAGTCTTCACTGCTCATGGATACCTTTGAGTATCTGAAAAAAACTTCCAGGCATCTTCCCCAACACAAATACGTTTTACATACAATTTCACTCTGAAGCCTATCACTCACAGCTCCCAAGAAATGCCTCAAGCTAAGGGGGAAAAGAACCCCAAAACCTAACAAGAATGGGCTGGAGATCAAGTCTAGTAACAGCAAAGGCCTGACTTCTTGCCTATGACCAGGACAAAAGCCCCCCAAGCACTGACTCACACACTAGCTCTGCTGACAGCAGCCCCCAGTGATGAGAATAATCATGTCAGAAACCAGTGGGCTGTGGGAATGGTCTAGGGCCATGGGTAAATGGCCAGACCGGGACACATTCTCAAGGCTGTGTCTGGAGCCAGCTGGCACATGTCCACCAGGCTGCCTGGTAGGAGGCCAGTGCCCGCCCATCCTCCATTGACAATCGCAGCTCCAGCCTGGGAAAAGACTGAGTCAGGGCCTGGTCCCCACAGCCCATCAGAGTTTCTGGAGTTCCAGATTTGGACTGGGGCAGGCATTAGCCACGAGACCTGAACATCTTACCCCTACCATGCCCTGAGCTCTGCTGAATAAATAGCAGAGGCCTGGTTTATGTTCTTGGATTTTTCTCTCAGGTGCAGGTGAGTCACTCACAGCCCAGGCTCAGGGCACTTCACACCTACTACCTAGAGAAGAACCCCACCATTCAGGCTAAATCTTCCTCTGACTGCCCATTACCTCAGCCCTCTGAAGGCCTAGCCTCATAGCAAGAAAAACAGAGCAAATGGCCAGGCACAGTGGCTCACACCTGTAATCCTAGCACTGTTGGTGGCCAAGGCAGACAGGAGCTCAGGCTCCTGCCTGAGCTCAGGAGTTTGAGACCAGCCTACGTGAGACCCTGTCTCTAAAAAGTAGCTGGGCATTGTAGTGTGCACCTATATTCCCAGCTACTTGTGAGACTGGGACAAGAAGATGGCTTGAACCCAAGAGTTTGTGGTTGCCATGAGCTATTATGCCACGCCACAGCACTCTATTCAGGGTGAAAGAGTGAGACTCTGTCTTGAAAAAAAAAAAAAAACAAGGCTTGGTGCCTGTGGCTCAACGGGCTAAAGCGCCAGCCACGTACACCTGAGCTGGCGGGTTTGAATCCAGCCTGGGCGCGCCAAACAACGACGACAGCTGCAATCAAAAAATGGCTGGCATTGTGGCGGGCGCCTGTAGTCCCAGCTACTTGGGAGGCTGAGGTAGGAGACTCGCTTGAGTCCAGGAATTGGAGGTTGCTGTGAGCTGTGATGCCACAGCACTCTCTCCAGGGTGACAGCTTGAGGCTCTGTCTCAAAAAAACAAAAACAGCAACAAAAAAACCCTAGCAGATTCTTATCTCTGGATTATAGTGGACAAGAGATAAGAGTTCCTCACAAAAGGTCCTCTGGAGGCTCAGAGAGACCCTGGGTTGCATAGAGTGGGGAAGTAAGACTAGAACAGAGAAATCATGGTTGGTGTCATGGTTAAGAGCACATACTCTAAAATCTCGCTTTATTCATTTAATAGCTATGTGACTGGCCATGTTACTTAACCTCTTTAATCCTATTTCCTCGTCTACAAAATGAGGATAATAATAGTCTTTTCCTCGTATACCTGAAAGAATGCCGAAGTGCCCAGCTAATGTTATTGATACCCTCATCAACAAAGAGTTTGATGCCATTCTTTACCGTGAGAGGTATCACCGCATACCCTTTCTGGACTTGCAGAAAGGAAGGGAGGCAGTTACCTTCTTCCCAGGGTCTCAGTTCCTTATCTTAGGTCCCTTTCACTCCCTTAAGAGGAGGGTAAGACCAAGGAAAAAAGTCAATCTCCTACTCCCTCTGCCCCCTCCCTGCAAAAGAAAGACAATGATAGACCAGTAATGTTTCTGTGGACTGTGCAGCCCTATCTGAAGGGGAGGGAGAGCTCAGTCTAGGAGGTTTTCTTAGACTAGCTGGGTGTGGAGAACAAAGGAGGTAGGGGTGGGGATAAGGTGAATAGGAAACTTGCACTATTGTTTAAACCTGTACTTTCTGCCCTGGGGTTCTTAGTTCTCCCTACAAACCACAGGAAAGAGAGTGGTAGAAAAAGCTAGAGCAAGAAATATGGGCTAGGAAAGGAAGAAAGAAGGAAACCAGGGAGGTGGTGGATGAATAGTGAATACAAGGTAGAGGCCAGCCTTTTCTTGAACTGAAAGGATGTTTCTACCAGTTGAGCTTCTGAGTTTCCACTGGGCTAGCAGCTGCAGTGGCAGCCATCAGCCAACCCCCTAGATTCCTCTTTCCTTCCAGAATCCCCCTCCCAAGGTACTTACACGTCTTCCATACACTCTGGAGGCTGTTTCAGGCGGTTGCCGCCAATGAGGTAGTTGTAAATCTCAGCGTTTTCAATGCCAGCATACGGTGTCTGCCCACGAGTCATGATCTCCCACATGGTCACCCCGAAGGCCCACTAGAACAGAATCAAGGGTGAGGAGAAGGTGTTACTAGGCTTCCAGAGCCAGGCAAGCACATTGGGGCTCAAGGACCTCATCAATGGGCAGCAAAACACCAGAAAGCAGACCTGGCTAGGCCCTTGAGGATACCAAAGGTCTGCTCACACACTAGTCCCCACCACCTGAGTTACCATGAAGCCTCATCGTGTCACCCTGCTCACCACGTCACTGTGCACAGTATACAGGTTGTCAGCCAGGCTCTCCAGGGCTAGCCACTTGACAGGCAATTTGGAGGCACAGCCCTGACGATAATAATCTCCACTATAGATCTTTCGGGAGAGTCCAAAGTCAGCCACACACACCGTCATGTCCTCTGCTAGCCTGTCAGGAGTGTTGAAGGACAGAGTCAGATTTCCCCATGCTCATAGCTTTCTAGAGCCACCTTTAAGCTGTCCCAGTGCATATCAGATATGATCCCAAGCAGCAGTAGCCAACCATGAACTACCTCTTCCTGGCACTAGCTGCTAGTCTCCCACCCCAGAGCCCTCCAGAATTCATACATGCAATTCCGAGCAGCCAGGTCTCGGTGGATGAAGTTCCGAGAGCTCAGGTACTCCATGCCACAGGCAATATCCACCATAAACCGGATCAGAGTCTGGAGAGGCAAGTTCTGGTAGGCAGACAGGAAAAGCTCAAGCTGGACCTGCCAAGCCAACTGAGGCAGGATGATGGGTTCCCTGGCTAGAAGCCTAAAGACTGTCCTCAAAATCACTGGAAGGAAGGAAAGGGGATGGAGGGCCTTCCCAAGGTACAGAAGCCTTGGCAAATCCAAGTAAGACTTTGAGAGCCAAGACTTCCCCAACCTGGGGCTCCACAAGTCTCTTCTCCCAGAAAGGGGTCTGCTTAGCCTAAAATTCCCAGCAGGAATTTTGTGAAAGAAAAGGAAGCCTATTAGCTTAAAGGGATTCAAACTCTGAGCCATTCTCAACTAGCTCCATCAGCCCTACCCACCAAGTCCCTCTCTGCTAGGGTCTCCATCCCTACCCGGGCTCTTTTCTCCCACCCTGTTTCCTCCTGGCTGCCCCCACCCCAGGCACTCACAAAAGGGTTTTCCCCAATCCGGGAGGCAAGTAGGAAGGCGTGCAGGTCCCCGTGCTTCATGAAGGGTAGGATGACCATGGGGATGGGGAGACGGCCTTTAGCTCTGCTCCGAAGGCTCACCCCTGGGACAAGGGTGAGTCAGGAGCTGAGCACATAAAGGTTAAGGGACAGCTCGAGTGTCTACATAAGTCCCCACTAGCTGGGTCCCCCCCTCTAGGTCTGGCCATGCTACCTCTTTACCCCCAGGTTCCACACTGGTCTATGAACTACCCAGGAGGGCTCTGGCTGCTCCCAGATCCCCAGAGCATCTTCTCTGTCCCCTGTTCCTCCCCCTCTGTCCACACAAGCAATCTTCACACGCAGACCTCCAGCACTCCTCACCTGGAGCATGGTCAAATTTTAGCCAGGACTTTCCTTGCTATTTTGCCATCCGCTTACTTACCAGGTAAGTCCAAGCTTCTTTCCTACAGACTTCCCTCTCATCTTGTCAGCATATTTTTAGCCCAATTCTATATTTGCCTCCCCCGAAAATGGGCTCACCAACAAGCTTGGCCACATGTGGATGGTCAAACTCCTTCATACAAGCCGCTTCCCTGAGGAATTCCTCAATGTCACTTGAGGCAATGATGTCAGCTGGAAGAAAAGGGTGGGAAAAAGGGAACGAAGAGCCATGTGCCCCTTTCTCTGACCCAGGACTCCTAGGTCTTATCCTTCAGATGTTCTGGGATTCCCAGAGAGCCCAGAAAACAGTCAGCCATGAGCAGGAAAAACTCTCATGCTAGAAACTCTAACGATTTTTCCACTTGCTGAGAGCCTTTCCTTAGGTCTGGGCAGTCTAGCAGCTCAACCAATGACAGCTGCAAACACCCTACGAAGGAACTCAGAGGACAGCCAATGTCGACAGCAGAGAGCAATGACTGGAGCATGAATCTGTGTGTGGGTTTATGCTTGTGAATTATTCACATGATTCAGACAGCTAGTGTTAAATAGCTCTTCTTGGAAAATCTAGGGGCAAAGCAGAGCCTACTTCAGGATCATCACCCCTTCTTTCCTCCCAAGTAATGCCCTCATGCCGTAACCACTATTCATTCTCTCACCTTTCAGCATCTTTACAGCCACTTTCACAAAGGAGCCATCTTCCTGCTTCAGCTGGGCCTCTCGCACTGAACCAAACTCTCCTAGGAACCAATCCAAATGAGAGGGAGTCTTCTTAGCCTCCTGCTGCCCACCCTCCTCCTTCCCAGGTGACCCTCCATGGGGACACAAAATCATCAGAGAAGGCTGGAGGAAGCTCTCTCACCCATAGCCAAAGCAAAGCATGCTGGAAGTGGCTTCTCAGCCCTCCCTGTCCCTAGCCACCATTTCCCCAAACATCGTCATCTTGCGAGCCTATATCTTGTTTATAGGAACTGACCCAAATACAAAGTGATTGGGGCAACCAAACATATCTAGCTATAGCAAACTCACGCCAATCCCTGAACAGCCCCACATACCTTTGCCCAACATTCGGCCCAGGGTGAACTGCTGCTCTGGGATGAGCACATCTTCCAGTTTCTCCTTTAGTTCATCACTGATGCCCAAGCTATCCACTGTGGAGAGGAGATCGGTGAAAAAGGTAAGGGATCTCTGGGTTGTGACCCAGACCCCAGGCTGCCTCTTATACCCCAGCCTCTGTTCTCAGAGCACAGAGCTGAACTGAGCTCCCCTACCGCTGGGGTGGTAAACTTCATGAGGGTAGGTCTGTGTCTTTTTCACTATGTGCCTCAGACTCAAGGAGGTTCAGACACATTGGTCAAGTTAATGAGCTGGTAAAAGGAATGCAGATAGATGTAACACCACCCATTTTTTCTTCCCACGATATCCCCCACTCACATGTAGCCTCAATACGCTCAGGCCTTTCTCGATTGAAGGACCGGGCAGCTCGGAAGTGGACAGCTGGCTCCCCCCGGGCCATGACACTGTCAAAGGCTTGCCTAAACAGAAAGCCAGGACTTAGGGTCAGCTCTAAGGTCTGTCACCACTTGCCTCTCCCTCCACACCCCAACCTCCTTACCCAAACCGTGTCTCCTTCCGCCTTTTTCTAAGCAGGATGAGGGCCAGGGCAGCTGCTGTTACTAGGGCTGTGAGCACACCAAGCACCACAGGCACCCAGGATGTCCGGCTATGGGGAGGGCCTTGCTGGCCTGTGGGAGGGAGGGGCAGTAGCATGAGTGACGCTGACACCAAGGGTTCTTTTTAGAACTTTCCTAGGACGGCCATCCAGCCTGTTAAAGAGGTTCTTCTCAGTCAGTAAGGGTCCTGAGTGAAAGAGGCTCCAGAGGAAGACCCAAGAGTTCCTACCTTGCCAATGACAGGCCCTGGCTGTTGCGACCTATTGCCAGCCTTGGCCTCAACTTTGTGGGCCTATTAGAAGGAAAGGCACTAGCAGCCTCCTCCTACTAGTCTAGGTTGCTCTTGAAAGCCTTCATTCCCTGGTCCCCCCTCCCCTGCCAGGCCTCACCTGCATGGTCATGCGAAGAGA
Source organism: Arctocebus calabarensis (assembly GCA_963573935.1). Classification (NCBI taxonomy): domain Eukaryota; kingdom Metazoa; phylum Chordata; class Mammalia; order Primates; family Lorisidae; genus Arctocebus; species Arctocebus calabarensis. The sequence goes on from CAUYON010208480.1 coordinate 6,339, forward strand.
CCACCAGTGGCTGACTCCAGGGTCCACAGCCAACTGCATTGGTGACACACACACGCACGGTCAGGTCCTTCTGGGGATCCCAGCCTGTCAAATTGGCCCTGGTCCCCTCCACTGTCAGCTCATCCTGCAGCCAGGAAAAGCCCCAACCCACACTGAGCCTGAAATGAAGGCATCCCTCTTTTGATTTGAGGCAGAGGTTGAGGTTTGAGGGCAGATAAAGGCCCAGCTAGGAACATGGGCTATGGGAGTCATCACATTCCTGCTCTGGGCCACGGAGGCCGCTCCAGAACAAACAAGGCTCAGTTGGAGTGCTCAGGTGGGGGATGGGAAGAGATTGAGCTGGGGACAAAGCCTTATCTGTGCCCTCCCCCAGCTGATGCAGGATTGTGCTTCCTGCTTTAGATACAAAGTAGACACAGGATATAATCTTAACAGGAGACATAATCCTAGGAGGAGTGGAGTTTCCAAGGGAGGCTGGGGAGGAGTAGATTCCCTGGAACAGTGGGAGGCCCAGGCCCACCAAAGATCATTATTCTGAAGCCCTAAAAGGCCTTTAGACCTTGAGGGCTGATACTCCAGGGCAGTGGAGAAAGTAGAGGGTTCTGTCCCTCTTACCTGGGTTCCATTGTCTTGAACCCATAACAGTTTATAAGGTCCCAGGGGGCCTTCCAAAGGGCCCTCAGGGATCACTTCTTCCCACTCCAGGATGAGGCTTGAGTCTGTGCGGATGGCATGGAGGTTTTGAGGAGCACTGACTGGGGCTGTACCCAAAGAGAGAAGGTTGCTAAGATCCCTGCCCTTCCCACCATCACTACCCCATGCTAACCTTTGGAATGAACTCCCAAGAACTAAAGAGCTCAGAGAGCAACAGATGGGGGAAGGGGTCACCTCCCTGCTGTGAGAGCACTCACCCACTGTGTAGAGGGGTAAGCAGTGGGCTGCAAGCACCCAGCTCAGCAGTGCTGTTCTTCATCAGCACAGTCACTGCCCCTCTGCCCCGTCCTTCGCCCCTCCCCTCTCACAGCTTTGCCAGCCTTTTGGCTAGAGAACTTCCAGCAAGTTCCTGTCATAGGGTCTTGGCACTTCCTGTACCCTCTTCCTTAGGTGATTTCTCCCAAATATTTGCTTGGCTTCTTCCCTCCCCCAAGATCTCTTCACAGGTTTTCCTTGACTGCCCAGGGGCATTTGTTATCACTATATTATCTGATTTTTCTTAGTTTGCTTATCTGTTCCACTCATAAGAATTAGATGCCAAGTGGTAAGTAGTGGGGGCAGTAGGTGCTCAGCAAACATTTGCTGAATGATGCCTGACCCTCTCTGTCAGGTAGCTCCTCTCAATCAACTCCATTCAGAATTCAAGCCAACACTGCGCCTCCCCTGTTGCAGCCCTGCCCAGCCTCTCTGGAGTCCCTTACCTAGACCCTTTGTTTGAAACGGCACCCAGTCAGCATAGGGCGAGGGCCCCAAGGCGTTGGCACAGCGCACCCTGAGGCTGTAGTTGGTGGCAGGCACCAGGTCCCGGAGCAGGCAGGTAAAGGGTGGCACAGGGACCACAACAGCCAGGACCTCCCAACCTCCTGGGGCCTGAGTCACCTATAGAAAAGCAGAAAACTAATGATACAGGAAAGGGTAGTCCCTAAGGCCTATGAGATGAAACAGAAGAGGGGCTATAAGTATGGAAGCTTACATTAATGCTTCCTCTAAGGCTATCATTAAATATTTGAAATTCATCCCTTCCCACCTGCCCCTACTCCAATAACACACTGGGTTCCATACTTCATGCCTTTGCACACGCTGCTCCTTTTGCTGGGAATGACCTGTTCTTCCTAGCAAAGCCCTAACTCATCTTTTAAGACTCAATTCAAATACTATTTTCTTGGAGAAAGCCATTCTCATCTACCACAGAAAACTCGTTGTCCCTTTGTACTTGGTGCATAACTATTAAAATACTTACCACTTACTGTAATTGTTTACATGCTAATTCAAGGTCTCAGAACTTCTGAAGATCAAAGAAACTGGGAGCCTAGGGGTTCCCATGGAATCATGAACCAACCATGAACCAACCCCTTGCTTTAAATTTGAGGGACCAGGAAAAGAGTACAAATAGAGATCCAGGTACTATATGGCTAAATATTCAAACATTTTAAGTTAACTAACAGATTATTACATAATTTTTAATCTTTTTTTTTTTTTGAGACAGAGCCTCCAGCTGTCATCCTGGATAGAGTGCTGTGGCATCACAGCTCTCAGCAACCTCCAATTCCTGGGCTCAAGTGAGTCTCCTGCCTCTGACTCCCGAGTAGCTGGGACTACAGGCGCCCACCAGAACGCCCAGCCATTTTTTGGTTGCAGCCGTTGTTGTTGTTGGGCAGGCCCGGGCTGGATTCGAACCCGCCATCTCAAGTGTATGTGGCTGGCACCTAAGCCCGTTGAGCCACAGGCGCCGAGCCATACTTTTTAATCTTAAAATCTTGACAAATAAACCTTCAAAACAGGTTTGCATTTATAATTTTCCAGATTCTTAGAGTCCCAAGTCAGGATGAGGTGGCACTGGAAGAGCTGGCCTCCAGCCAAGGATTTGTGCCACGAGAGGCCTCATGTGCACAAGTTCAGCTCCCATCCTTCTCACAATGGCTTAGAGCTGCACATTTCACAAGGTAGTCATCCTTGGGAGAATGGACCAGGAAAGAGGCCCACATAGGCCCTAGAAGCAGACTCAGGGCCATTAGGGCAAGAGATCCTGAATATGTAGACTGTGGTTTTGCAGTGAGGGGGTCCTCATAATCTGGAATGGCCATGTCCCCCTTGGGCCTATAGACTCCTTGCCCAGGACCAACCGGTATGGCCAAGGAGGGCCAGAGTGAGGTCCTCTCCCTAGTGGAGTCCAGGGGCAGGGGCCCCTCCTGCCCAGGGGAATTGCCCAGAACAGTTCTGAAAGGTGCTTGCTCATTAAAATACATTTAGAGAAAATAGACCAAAAAGAGCAAGCCTGTATTGCCTCTGGTTTCTAATATCACCTTACCCAGTTTTCCACTCACCAGGGCTTAGGACCCATTCTGGTTCTCTTGCTCTCTTTGGCTTGAGATGGTTGGAGGGAGAGGAGGATGAGAGTGTGATATCAGATAAATCAAATTTGGGTTTACATCTACATAGGCAAAACTCTTCCAGATACCCCAAATCTGCCCTAGTATTTGCTTTCCAGCCTGAAGAACGCACGGGCTTGAGTGAATCTGCAGAGTCACTGAGTTGCCAGAGCACCCTGTGATAACACACAGTGGTCTGGGCTATTCTTGCTAAGGAATAGCAGCTGAACAGAGCTGGCGACGAAGCCTCACTGGCAAGTCTAAAACGGGTGATACCATTGTCAACAAAGTGCCAGCCAGGCAGCCAAAATGAATATGGACAGGCCTAGAGAGCCTGTCCAATCTATCTCAGCCTACCTGTACTGTACAGGATTGGAGCAGGGCTCGGCCATCAGCACCTGGCATCCAGGCCACGCTAGCATTGCTGCTGGAGAGCTTCGTCACGGTGATGTTGAACGGGGCTGCAGGTAGTGCTGTGGATGGGGATTTAGAGTCAGTACCCAGTAAGGATTCGAGAGGAGGGAGCAGGAGGCATGGGAGTCAAGACTTGAGTCCCTCCCTAGGGTCTGGGGCACTCCCAGGACCACAGTGGTACACAAGCAACCAGTAGGGCACAGCTACTCATACCTGGGAGAGTGCCTAGGCTGTTGAGAGGTCGCCTCCCCCTGAATCAGGGGCCCTGTCTGACCAAGGAATAAGAAGAGAGTATGTGGGGGCAGCACCTCCAGTCTCAGGAAATACAAAGGAGAGACAGGCAGCTGCCCATGCAGCCACAGCCCACACACCAGCTCTCTCCCTCCCTCCCTCTCCTGTGTACCAGCCCTTAGGGTCTCCACTGCCGTCATCCTCCTGGGACGCTGCTTTCCCCACCCCCACCACCTCACAGGGAGTGCCAGAAACAAGCTTGGGCAGTGAGCTTTAACCATCTCCTGCTGACTCCCTCTCTCTCTCTCCCTCCCTCCCAAGGACTCTGCTTCGTGATGGGAAATCTGCTGTGACGTCAGGATTCTATTCTCATCTCAGCCGCCGCAAATTCTCAGGTGCTTCCACTAGGAATGGGAGCTATGCCAATTAACCCCTCATCTCTGAGATCCCCAGAGGGACCGAGGGGAGCTGGAACTCCAAATGATTCCAACTGCAGGACAGCTCACTCAGCATGGCCCTGGCCTCACCTACCGTTCCTCTCTGCCAGGCCTGTCCTGCCTGCAGTCAGCCAGGTTGCTCACTGAAGCCTTGGACTCCTAGGTTCGAATGATCCTCCCACCTTATCCTCCCCAGTAGCTGGGATTTTGTGTGTGTGCCATTGTATGTGTGAGCCACCACACCTGGCTCAGTCCTCCTACCTTGAAGGTGAACAGTAGCTGGGCGTGAAGAGGCCAGACCTTTTAGGTTGTGAGCTTCACAGGAAAACACGGTGCTCTGGGTCACCCCTGGGACCAGAAAACCTCAGTCAGCCCCCAAGCAGGAATTCCCACTCCATATGAGGATGGGGAAGGCGGCCACTCAGGCTCTAGCCTGAACATCCTAGAAGTCTCTCCAGCCAAAGGAAAGGGACAGACAGTGGGACATGATGAAATGAACAGGGATTCTGGACATTAATGAGCCTGGAGGAGGCTCTGTCTTCTCATTTCTTAAAATGAGAGAACTGTGAGAATCAGGTAACAGGTAAATCAGGCATGCAGTAAGCACTTGAGAAATGTTACACCACTTCTCCCACCTCAATCCCTTCTCCCATAAACTGCACAAACTGCCTCCCTTTTCCGGTCACTCCTTTATTGTGCATTCCAGAGCTCTCTGTTTGCTCAGTGCCCTATAGTTGCTATATCTGCAGATGCTTTGCCTAGCAATAGTTCTCAGTTCCTTATGCATGTGTCTTGTCTCCCCAGTTAGACTCAGTTTTCTGGGGGCTGAACAATGGCTTCTATTTCCTTTGTGTTCCTTCACTCCCCCGTGGTGCCTAGCACAGTGTGGTGTGTGGAGTAGGAGTTTAGTGAGTACTCATTATCAGGCTGCCTGCCTGAGGGTCCCAACCACGCACAACTGGAAGGAAGTGAACCCAGCCTCCTCTCCAATCTGCTCCAACTCAGCGCCTCCAGAGCGGGACCTGCCCTTGCTTCCAACAGGTCCTGTAGTCCTCCTTATCTCAAGATTCAAACTGCTGGGGACTTAAGAGCTCAGCACCCCTTCCAACTCTTATCTTCTGGCATGTAAGACCAAACTCGGTCTCCCATTTCTTTACTCAGGTCAAGCCTCAACCAGAATCAGTAAACTTTATTTCCCAGATAAGCATGCCTCACAAGCAAGTGAGGTCCATGCCTGAGGATCGTGGGGCACAGGCGGGTGTGCAGGCATGACTTGCAGAGGTATGAACAGATACTGTTGTTTGGGAAAATGTCTGGAGATTTCTGGAGAAGGCCCCTGTGTCTTTGTGCTGGCCTCCCCCTAACTCCTTCTCACTCCCTTCTTTCCTCTCTGCATCCTGAGAGTCTTGTCTTCTCAGTGTCCGCCAGATACTCCTCCCTAGCTCTGCGTGGGCTGGTTTCTGGCTCTGTCCCTTGGGAGAGGGAGGAGGGATGGGTGCTTCTGGTCTCATACAATTCATCTCCCAGGGCCAGCTGTGCATGATCTGGCCTGCTGTGAGCAAAAGGAGGAGGCCCCACACCCTCCCTAGGTGCACACAGCAGGATCACCACTAATCACCCACCCAGCCAGCCTAGCACACCTGACTAATGAGCTTAGTAATGGCTCAGCTCACGTACTCAGGCACTGGGCTTTGCTCTGGACATTCACAACAGCAAACTCAGCGACTGAAGCAGATTCAAACCTTGCCAGCTTCCCACCCTCAAGGACCCACCTCATTCCCAGCCCCCTCCTGACACTGCTCACCTGTTACATTTAAAACAGATGGAGAGGGAGCAGGTCCCCCAACCTTTGTGCCTCCTCTCCACCAGACAATAGTAACAGGTTCAGGGGGACCCACGGCCTCACAAGAGAGTTGGAAAGGGGCATTGGGTGGCACCGCCAGATCTTTTGGCTCCACTGTGAAAAATGGCACACCTAGGAAGAAAAGAGGAGTGGGGAGTGAGCTTCACTACCTCTTTGCTTCCTTTGGCACAAATCACAAGTCTGCTTCCATTTGAAGTCCCCTGTGAAGATCTCCACAGGCCCCTTATAAATGGGTGGATGGCAGAGAAGGCATCTAGGTGAGGGGTGCTTCACTTCTTCAGCCTCCTTAGGAATATCTTTGGGTTTGTTTTTTTTTTTTGAGACAGAGCCTCAAGCTGTCACCCTGGATAGAGTGCCGTGGCATCACAGCTCACAGCAACCTCTAATTCCTGGGCTCAAGCGAGTCTCCTGCCTCTGCCTCCCAAGTAGCTGGGACTACAGGCGCCCGTCACAACACTCAGCCATCCCCTGGTTGCAGCCATCATTGTTGGTTTGGCGGGCCTGGGCTGGATTCGAACCCGCCAGCTCAGGTGTACATGGCTGGCGCCTTAGCCCGCTGAGCCACAGGCGCCGAGCCTGGGTTTGTTTTTTTTTAAAGACCGAGTTTCACTTTGTCACCCTCAGTAGAGTGCCATGGTGTCACAGCTCACAGCAATCTCCAGCTCATGGGCTTAGGCGATTCTCTTGCCTCAGCCTCCCGACTTAGCTGGGACCACAGGCACCCACCACAACGCCCAGCTATTTTTTGTTGCAGTTTGACCAGGGCTGGGTTTGAACCCACCACCCTCGGTATATGGGGCTGGTGCCCTACTTACTAAGCCACAGGCGCTGCTTGTATTTTTGTTTGTTTGTTTGTTTGTTTGTCTGAGACAAGGTTACACTATGTTACTCAAGCTGTCCTCAAACTCCTGGGCTCAGACAATCCTCCCACCTCAGCCTCCTAGTAGCTGTAACTAACTATAGGCTTGCACATTGCCACCATGTCTGCCCCACACCTTAGGCATACCATTTACGCTGCCCACTTAGGCATGGCAAATTCTAGGAACAGTCCCCATACTCCCTTCCCACACCTTCTCTAACAGCTTGTCTTGAGTAAGGCAGGAGGCTGGGGGTGGGGAACTGGGGAAGGGGCAAGAATGGAGAGGGAGTGGGTAGGAGCTTTAGCAGAGTTCTGCTTGCTGGCAGGCCCCAGCTCCCTTTCAGGGCCCTTTGTTACTTTCTTAGTCACTTTGTTTTCCTGGGCTGAATAGCTCTGCTCCTGCAGCTGTGGAGCCTTGTTCCTCTCCCTCACCCCCCACTCCCACTCCCTCCCCCACCCAAGGCCAGGCCACTTGGCAGAACAGGGTCCAGCCCCAGATGGGTGCTTGAGCCTTATTGAGGCTTATTGCTCAGACAACTGAAATAGCCTGTACTCCATAGGTTTTGGACCCTAGTTGCCCCCTTGGTTCTCAGATACCCGAACTCCAGTGGGTAAGGTGGACCTAGAGCCTGGTGCAACCAGGCCCCAGTGGGCAATGGGGCAGCTTAGCTTCCACTGAGTTCTCTGCAGAGCTGTGGTCACCAATAGACAGCACCTGCTCCAGGCAAACATGCCCATGTGGCTCTGCCTCCTCACCTTCTACTGTGAGCCACACCGGCTGAGAGGTCTCAGTTTCTCCCCCATCCTCCACCTGGCACCAGTAACGGCCTGCATCAGAGCGCTCCACTGACTTCAGGCTGTGGAAACAGGATAGCAGGTTTGCTTCCCAGGGTTAAGGGGACAGCTCTACTGGGAAAACTTGATGGGTTCAGCCTGCCCCCACTTCTAGAAACTTCCACAGGTTGTCAAATTTTAAAAAAGCACAGACTTCTGGGTGTGAGGACAACCCCTAGCTCCCAAGACCCTAAAAAGAACACAACCTGCCCCCAGGCTGGCAGCCCACACCTTCCCCCACACTCCTGCACCTGAGGAAGCCAATCCAGTGCTGCTCGCTGACCGGGATGTACAACTGGTCCACACTCTGGACCACAGCCCCATCCTTCACCCACTGTATCTCAGGCTCCTCCATTCCCTCCACGCTGCAGTTGAGCTTCACCGGCTGCCCCTGAGACACTGTCAGCTTCACTGGGGCTCCCATGAGCTTCAGGCCTGTGGAGTGGGAAGGAAAATGTGTCAGCCTTTCATGAGACCTTGCGTCTGGAAATAAGTGTCCATTCTCTTCCAGAGTGTAGCTTCTGTGTCAGAGGGGTCTTTCTCAGCCAATGCCAAGGAAGCAGAGGCAGGACAGTGTGGGAAGGAAGGTGGCCTGGACCTTGGCAAGGGGAAGGGGCATGACAAGCTCTCCAGGTCTCCTTTCTGTCACTGCCAAGTTCCCTCCAGCTCCAAAGACCTCTTCCCCATACGCTTCTGCTGGGCTCAACCACGAAAAAGGGAGGCAAGCTGGGCCCAAACAATGGGGAGTTACCCTGTGGGGCGGGCACTGCCCTAGGAATGAATGTTGTACCCAACCAGTGCAACAGGCTGCCATGCCAGCTCTCTGCCCAAGCTGTCGGCCCCAAACCTGAACTGCTACCAGCACCCTCTGCACCCTACCCTGCCAAATAAAGAGAGGCTGAGGAAGGAAAGGAGGGGGTGCTCCCCTGAAGTGGAGAACATATGGCTGCAAAACCACGTCAGATCAAACACATGGCAGTCTTCCTGGCAGCCACCCGCTCTATTAATACCTGAATGTGTGCAGGGGCGGGCGAAAGGAAGGTGGGAGGCAGAAGGAAGAGGTAGCGCCCTGAGCTGGGGAGCCCAAGGCCCCAGAACCACTGTCATATTCACAGAGGCCATCCTCTGGAACCCTATTCTTTGCGCACACACACACACACACCTCTCCTGGCTGTTGGCATGCTTTTTAAGCAGAGACAGGGGCAGGTGAAGTATCTACATAGATGAAATCCAGTCCTGCTTCTTCTTGCCCTTTGCTGTGTGACTCTAGGCAAATTCCTGGGCTATCTCAACACCAAATATGCACATTTCAGCTTGTAAATACTTATCACCCTTTCCCCCTTCTCTTTCCTGAGAGTCTGATATGGCAGGGAATGTTGTCTTAAGAGAAGGTGCCAGCCCAGTAGTTGCTGCCCTTGCTTGTGTCTCTTCCCTACTCCGTTCACCCTCTCAGGATCTGTTACAGGACAAGGAGGGACAGCCTCACACTCTATATGCAGCCAGAAGTCCCAGAAGTGTGTAATGTGAACTTGGGGAACAAGGTGCAGTAAGGAGCACTTCCTCCACCAGCAAAGGGCTGGGCAGCTTCATGAGGGCACAAAGCTAAGCCCCCTCCAAAAGACCAGCAACCTTGCCCCAGCCCATCCTCTCCAGCATTCCTGATTTTAGGAAGCTCTGAGAGCACAGGAACTGGAGTATTATACCCAGATTTCTTTTGGGACTGGGCACCCTCACAACCCCTGTATCTAAACGGTACCAGGGTGCCCCTTGGATGCTTAGTTCCAATCCCTGCGGTTTCAGAGTGGGACCTCAGTGTGTATGGCAGGCAGAAAGGGGTCCTAAACTGGAGAGGGGCGAGCAAACAGCTAAGAACAGCAAGGCGGGAAAATCCATTCTCAACCCTCCCCGCTGACCACACATCCTAGTCCCTTCTCTTCCACTCAGCCAGAAAAGCACCAGGCACAAGAAAGTTGGGGGTGGGGGCCCTAATGGTAGCTCTGGCAGCGAACACACCGCTGCGCTCCCTCCTCGGGTTCCCAAGCCTCGGCCTTCCAGCTTTGGTCCCCTCACTCAAATCTCCGGCCCGCCCAGGCCCGGGTCTGGCTCAGCTGGGCTCCAATTCTTGGCAGCGCCCCTCTGCAGCACCCCGCTTTCCGCCCGCCTCCCGGGCCAGCCCCTACCTGCGGCCGCAGACTCCGGGAGCAGCAAAGAGGCCAGACCCGCCAGCAACAGCAGCAGCTCGGGTGGCGGCGGCGGCGGGAGACCGGGTTGCCCCATGCTCCGCCTCAGCGCCATCGGTGGCGACGCCGAACCATGCCGGGCCCGGCCCGCGAGCGAGCAGGGAGGCGGGAGGAAAGAGGTGGGAGGAGGCAGGAGGAAAGGGGGGGAGGAGGGTCGCGGGAAGGGCTGCGCTGGGGGGCGGCGCTGGGGCGAGTGCCTCCGAGACCCACGCCCGCTCCGAGTCGTGGTCGCGCCGTCAGCGGCGCGGTGTCCTCGGGGCCGCTCCTGGGCCACCGCGCTCCTTCCACAGCCGTCGCCGCTGTCGCCGCCGCTGATTCATGTTCTTCTCCCAGCCGCCTCCTCCTCCCCGGCCCGCCTGCAGCCCGAGCTCGTACCGCCCCCCCGCGGAGCCCCGAGTGGCTCGCGGAGCTCTAACCCTGGTCGGAGCCAGCCCGCTCCACCGCCAGACGTCCCCTGCCCCAGCCGGCACCCCCGCCCCAGCGACCCCGTGCCGAACCCGAGCGTCTGGCTTGGTCTACTGGATGGGCACCCCGGCCACGCCTCTCCTTTCCCTTAACGCAGTCCAGCGTCTTTTCCAACCCAACACTTTACATCCTTCCTTGAAAACCTCTCTACCCCTAGCGCACCCCAACTTTTGTCCGGACTCTGATCCCAGAATCCAGCACTCCTTCTCTCAGAATGTAGGCACCCTCCCAAGATACTCCTAACCATCAAGCCCTGCGTGACCCAAGGGTCTCCCCACAGCATCTACTAGAATCCTTCCTACCTCTTTTTCATTGAGCCAAATTCCCCATATTCGTGCTCTTATTTCCCATACTTCATCACCAAGTATCCTCCCGCCTGGAAATGACCATTCTCTCCAGTCTACCTTCTCAGCATGTTTTCCATTGTGGGTCTTGGGTCTGTAGTTTTCCAAGACCTTCAAGGTAACCCGAGGTTTTATCTGTTATACTATATACTCACAGCTACACCACACAAGCTGCAAGCCAATCACCCCAATCTTTTGGGGCTATCACTCTTCCTACCTAGTTCCTCTGCTTCTACTCCTTTCCCCAGGATATGGTATGAAAGTTGGCTGTGTCCTCACATTGTCCAATGAAGAATTACCTGTTACTAGTAGGCCACTTTGCATACAGTAGGCACTCGGTAAGTAAATAGGCAGAAGCCTATTGAATGAATAATTACCTCAGAACCTGCCTCACAACTAGTAATCACAGGAGGGGGGACATGCCCACAGACATCCTGTCAAGCAGACCAAGAGCTGGTTCCAAAACGAACCTACTGAGGGTTCTGCCCTTGCCCTGGACTCTGCCTTGCCTCCAGGCCCTTCTCAGAGGTCTTGGGCGGACAGGAGGTAACCACTCAGCCCCCATTGCTACAGCTTCAATGGATCTTTGCAGGATTTCTCCTTCTGAGCAGCAGGAGCCTGCCTCTTCACTTGGCCGCATCAGCACTTATTTATTAATTACACTAATGATAACAACACCAGCACTGGCAGCACCTCAGACGCAGCTGAGAGCGCCCCTACACGGCAGCACAGGGAGGACACTGTTGCAAATTGGATGGCAAGGGCTTGAGGTCTCAGTTTAAGAGAGCTCTCTGCCAATTTTTTCTTTAATTTAAATTTAAATTTTAAATTCTACCAATTTTCTTTCTTTCTTTCTTTTTTGTGAGACACTTGGTCACCCTTGGTAAAGTGCCATAGGATCTTAGCTCACAGCAACCTCAAACTCTTGGGTTTAAGTGATTCTCTTATCTCAGCCTCCCAAGTAGCTAGGACTACAGGTGCTGGTCCGGCCATTAGAGATGGGGGTCTCACTCTGGCTCAGGCTGGTCTCCAACTCGTGAGCTGGGGCGATCCGCCCACCTTAGCCTCCCAGACTGCTAGCATTACAGATGTGAGCCACAGTGCCCAGCCTCTTTCAATTTTCTTGAACACTTTGGATTGGCCTCAGGACTCTTTCCTAAAGGAAAAGACATGTTCCTTTCCAGAATGCACATTTTTCTGAGTTTGGGCTAAGTTGGGTCAGGGCAGGTGAACAATAGCTGGAACTGAAGCCAGAATTGCCGAGACTACACTTGGGCACTTGTCACTTCTCAAGGCTCTCTCACCCTCTTCTTTTCCTTGGAGGGGACTTCAAGTTTCCAGTGAAGGGGAGCTCTTCCTCATGATTCTGCCTGACATTAGTAAGACTCCTCCTAAAGGATGTTGAACCCAGAGCCCAAACTTAGATTTCCACTTCCTTTTCTCCCTTCATTCTCTCCCAGCCTGAGCTAACAGGGAATCCCAGCCTAAAGGCCACCTTTTGCCACCAGTCAAAATGAACTCCTCAGACATGGATGCCACAGCATTCTCTGCTTACAAGCTTGATAAACTTCTACCTCAGCTACTGGTCTGAGAGCTGTCCCTGTCACTCTAGGGCAGCACACTTTCTGTCTGTGTGGCAGTGTAGCGAGTCCTGAGTTCCTGCTTCCTCTACTCCTGATTCTGAATCCTTCTCAGTTCTTAGTATCTCTGCTTACAAAGGCAGAGGGGACTATGGCGTCCTGGTCTTCTGACTTCAGAGAGTGTTTAGTCTCCTAAGCTCTTACAACCCACTCTCCTTGCCTATTTCCCCCCCTTTCTCTCTGGGCACGGCATAGGAATGTGCTTCTAAGGGTACGTGAGCAGGTGTGATTTTTGTGGAAGAGATATGTAGGTGGGTGAGAGGGTGTGTATTGTGAAGTATGAAGGAGGGTGTGCATTTGTGCAAATTCTAAATGTGACTGACGCTTTGTGGGTGGACGGGGAGAAAGTGTGTGTGTGTGTGTGTGTGTGTGTGTGTGTGTGTATGACTGGAGGAGGTTGGCTGCCTATGCAAATGAATGCCTGCAAAAGCTCCCTTTCTTCCTTAAATGCATTGCTTGGAAGGAAACTAATCAAATCAACAGGAAATGTATTTGACCTAATGCGGGAGTAGCTGTCCTAGGAGTTCCTGTCCTTAGAACAGAACCAGAGCCAGCTATGATCTATCCCAGGAGGGTAAGAAGGGCTGCACGGGTGGAGGAGGGCTGACTGAAAGGAAGGGCCAACAGCAGCCCCCTATTATGGGTAGGGCTAGGTTGGCCCCAGCATCTTCCTGATCTGGTAAAATCACTCTCCGCCTACCCTCTGCCTTTTATGACCCAGAGCTGTCCAAGGAGGCCAAAGATCCAGAGACGACAAAGACAAACCTGGAAGTAAAAAGCATTGCCCACTGTAGCAGGCCACCCTGCTGCTAACTTCCAGCACTCTCAGGAAGCAGCTGCTTTAGATTTTTCAGAGTTAAAGCCTCTCCAGCCATCCCACCCCCCAGCAGGGAACAAGAGGGAACCAAGGGAAGCTGTGGGTCCCAGAAATCTCACTAGCCCTGTAACCCAGGACCTGTCCTTTCCCAACTACTGACCCAGGAGGTAAGAGCAAGTTCCACTAAACAAATTGGGCAGGCCACAGACTAAAACTGTGTCCCAGGAACCTAGAGAAAAGTGGTGGCTTCAGGCGGTGCCTGTGGCTGGCCCCATATGCTGGAGGTGGTGGATTCAAACCCAGCCCCAGCCAAAAACTGCAAAAAAAAAAAAAAAAAAAATGGTGGCTTCTCTAGCCCCCATGAAGGTACATCAGTCTTCCACCTTTGTCACTAATTCTGTGCCCCTTTCATCAAGGAAAGCTGAAAATAAGTATGCAGGAGGGAGTCTAGTTTGTTTATACCCAACTCCCCAGTGGCAAAAAGGAATTGGAAAATCCATCAGGCTGTCCTCTAAGGATTCTAGAAAAGAGAATCTGATTCCCGAAGAGGTGGGAAGCAGTAGTGTGATTAGGAAACAAGAGAAAAGTAGGAAAAGCAAAGAGAAAAGCACATCCCTTGCAACCTAATCATACAGATGAAAAAAAAGAACAGAACTTTCTCTTCCATCTTTGAATAATGTCTCCTCTTTGCTTTGGCATTCTAGAATGTAAATTTGCATAAAGGTGTTTATTTCAATTAGGTGTTTTGAACAGGCATTTAATTTTAAAAATGAAGCTTAAATTTAGCTGTTCAAAAATCTTTATGATATTATAAAATTTGCAGGACTAATTATGGTCACTTAGCTTACTATTCAATATATTGCAATATTTGTTTCTTTTACCAAATTAAGCTTATTTTTCTTGCTAAAATCAAGTCACTGCATTGTGTTCTAATTATAAATCTTCTGTATTTAAGATTTGCTCAGGTGGGGGTGGAACCTGTGGCTCATCGAGTAGGGCGCCAGGCCCATATACCGAAGGTGGCGGGTTCAAACCCGGCCTCCGCCAAACTCCAAAACAGAAAATAGCCGGGCGTTGTGGCAGGCGTCTGTAGTCCCAGCTACTTGGGAGGCTGAGGCAAGAGAATCGCCTAAGCCTAGGAGTTGGAGGTTGCTGTGAGCTGTGTGATGCCACGGCACTCTCCCAAGGGCGATAAAGTGGGACTCTGTCTCTACAAAAAAAAAAAAAGATTTGCTCAGGTGGGAGGCGCCTGTGGCTCAAAGGAGTAGGGTGCTGGTCCCATGTGCTGGAGGTGGCAGGTTCAAACCCACCCCTAGCCAAAAACTGCAAAAAAAAAAAAAAAAAAAATTTGCTCAGGTCTTTTTACTGCTGTCATTTTTTTTTTTTTTTTTGTAGAGACAGAGTCTCACTTTATCACCCTTGGTAGAGTGCCATGGTGTCACACAGCTCACAGCAACCTCCAATTCCTGGGCTTAGTTGATTCTCTTGCCTCAGCCTCCCAAGTAGCTGAGACCACAGGCACTCGCCACAATGCCCAGCTATTTTTTTTTTTTTTTGTAGAGACAGAGTCTCACTTTATCGCCCTGGGTAGAGTGCCGTGGCGTCACACTGCTCACAGCAACCTCCAGCTCTTGGGCTTAAGCGATTCTCTTGCCTCAGCCTCCCTAGT
>CAUYON010208481.1:0-20224 GCA_963573935.1 Arctocebus calabarensis
CAACAATGATGGCTGCAACCAAAAAATGGCCGGGCGTTGTGGCGGGCGCCTGTAGTCCCAGCTACTTGGGAGGCAGAGGCAGGAGACTCGCTTGAGCCCCGGTATTGGAGGTTGCTGTGAGCTGTGATGCCACAGCACTCTACCCAGGGTAACAGCTTGAGGCTCTGTCTCAAAAAAAAAAAGAAAAAAGTTTAAAAATATAAAAGTTATACAATAGGTCAAACTGTTAAAGTAAAATCCGACTTGGAGGAAAAAAAACAGTACACATAGATATATACAAACAAAAAAGACTGACATACACTTAAGAGCAGGTAGACTTTAAGCGAGGACACACATTTACCTCTATTACCATTCAAATTCTATTTTAAAAAAAGAGGATTTTAAAACACAATGTAAACTTTAAGCAAGGACACACATTTACCTCTATTACCATTCAAATCCTACTAAAAAAAAAAAAAAAAAAAAAAAAGGATTTAAGGGTGGCACCTGTAGTTCATTTAGTAGGGTGCCAGCCTCATATGCCGCAGGTGGTGGGTTCAAACCCGGCCTCGGCTGAACTGCAAAACAGAAACTAATAGCCGGGCATTGTGGCGGGTGCCTATAGTCCCAGCTACTCGGGAGGCTGAGGCAAGCAAATCGCCCAAGCCCAGGAGTTGGAGGTTGCTGTGAGCTGTGTGACGCCACGGCACTCTACCAAGGGGGATAAACTGAGACTCTGTCTCTACCAAAAAAAAAAAAAGAGGATTTAAAACACAAGATAAAACCATAAACCCAAAGGATAAAGAACAAGAAAGTAATAGGCCAGGCACAGTAGCTCACGCCTGTAATCCTAGCACAAGGGTAAGGCAGGAGGATTATTTGAGCCCAGAAGTTTGAGACCAGGTCTCAGCAAGCTAGATGCCATGGCATTCTACCTAGGATGAAAGTAAATTCCTATAAAAAAATCAGTAAATTGTCTTATCTAAGCACATAATCATTGACTCTCTCTACAGAAAGTAAAAATTAGCCTGGCCTAGCAACATGTACCTGTAGTTCAAACGGCTCTGGAGCCTAAGGCAGGAGGAAGATCACTTGAGCCCTAGAGTTCAAGGCTATGATGGGCAATGATGATACCACAGCACTCTAGCCTGGGCAAGAGAATGAGCCTCAGCCTCCAAGAAAAAAAAGGTCAATAGAAAAAAAAAAAAAAGAAAACAAGACCACTATGCAGGGAGTTTCCATAGGCAAGTAACTGTTACTTTAGAGAATTAAGGAAATGTATTTTTTAACAAGTCAAGAATTTAAGAAATTTTCCTAGAACTAAAAGACATGGATTTCCAGATTAAAAGGATCAAGAGTATTTAGCACAATGGAGGGAGAAGATTTTTGTTTGTTTGTTTGTTTATTTTGGAGACAGTCTCACTCGGTTGCCCCGGGGTTGAGTGCTGTGGCATTATTGCTCACAGCAATCTCAAACTCTTGGGCTCAAGCGATCCTCTTGCCTCAGCCTCCCGAGTAGCTGGGACTGCAGGTGTCCACCACAATAGCTGGATAGGAGGGAGATTTTTTAAAGTATATCATGAAGAAAAAAGACAGCCCTCAAACTTCTAGAGGAGAAAAAGTCTCAGCCACATACAGATGACTAAGAATCAAAATTACAACAAACTTCTCAAAAGCAACACTAAAAGCACGATAATGGGAAAATCCTTCAAAATGCTTAAGAAAAATTATGTAGCAAGTAGAATTAAATGCCCAATTAAGTGTGAAGTATAGAATAAAGGGATTTTTTTTTGAGACACTCTTTAGCCTTAGGTAGAGTGCCATGGCATGATAGCTCACAGCAACCTCAAACTCTTGGGCTCAAGCGATCCTCTTGGCTCAACCATGCAAGTGGATGGGATTACAGGCACCTGACACAATGCCTGGCTAGTTTTTCTATTTTTAGTAGAGATGGGTCTCACTCTTGCTTTTTTGTTTATTTGTTTTTTGAGCCAGAGTCTCAAGCTGTTGCCCTGGGTAGTGCCATGGCATTATAGCTCACAGTAACCTCCAACTCAGGCTAAGTAACCCTCTTGCCTCAGTTTTTCTATTTTTAGTAGAGACAGGGTCTCACTTTTACTCAGGCTAGTCTTGAACTCATGAACTCAAGCAATTCACCTGCCTCAGCCTTCCAAAATGCTAGGATTACAGGCATCGGCCACCGCACCTGGTCCTCACTCTTGCTTTTTGGTCTCAAACTTTTTTTCTTTTTTTTGAGACAGAGCCTCAAGCTGTCACCCTGGATAGAGTGCTGTGGCATCACAGCCCACAGCAACCTCCAGTTCCTGGGCTCAAGCGAGTCTCCTGCCTCCGCCTCCCAAATAGCTGGGACTACAACCCACAACACCTGGCCATTTTTTTGGTTGCAGTCGTCATTGTTGTTTGGCAGGCCTGGGCTGGATTCGAACCGGCCAGCTCAGGTGTACATGGCTGGCGTCTTAGCCCATTAAGCCACAGGCGCCGAGCCTCTTTTTTTTTTTTTTTTTGAAACAGAGTCTCACTATGTCATCCCCAGTAGAGTGCTGTGGCATCAAAGCTCACAGCAACCTAACACTTTTAGGCTTAAGCAATTCTCTTGCCTCAGCCTCCCAAGTAACTGGGACTACAGTTGACCACCACAACACCTGCTATTTTTTGTTGCAGTTGTTACTGTTGTTTAGCTGACGGGGCGGGTTCATACCTGCCAGCCTCTGTGCATATGGTTGGCGCTGTAACCACTGTGCTATAGGCACCAACCCTGGTGTCGAACTTTTGAGCTCAAGTGATCTTCCTGCCTCAGCCTCCCAGAGAGCTAAGAGTATAAGTGTGAGCCACCACACCTGGACACAAGTAAAAATCTTTTGAGATTTTTTTTAACCAGGAATTATAGCCACTGCACACACATCCACATAAAGACTTACTCAAAATCTTCAAACCAGCTTTATGCACAATAACCAAAATATAGTAACAATCCAAAAGCAGGTGAACAGATAAACAAAATGTAGTGTATCAATACAACAGAAAACCACTCAGCAATCAAAACGAACAAACTAGTAACACAAAACAATAGGAACAAACCTCACAAACACTATGCTGAATAAAAAAGCTGGACACAAAAGAGTATATACTGTGGCTCAGGGCCTGTGGCTCAACAGGCTAAGGTATCAGCCACGTACAACTGAGCTGGTGGGTTTGAATCCAGCCGGGGCCCACCAAACAACGACGGCTGCAACCAAAAATGGCCGGGTGTTGTGGCGGGCACCTGAGGCAGGAGACTTGCTTGAGCCCAGGAACTGGAGGTTGCTGTTAGCTGTGATGCCACAGCACTCTATCCAGGGTGACAGCTTGAGACTCTGTCGCAAAAAAAGAAAAAGAAAAAGAGTATATACTTTATGATTCCACTTTTTATGATATTTTGAGACAGGCAAACGAATTTACGGTGATAATCTCTAGGAAAGAGAACTATAGGACCAAGTGCTAGAAGCATAAGAAAAACTTCCTTTTCACTATATCCCCACTTAAATGTTTTATTATGTAGACAAATAAAAATTCAATTACATTTCCTTGAAAATATGAAGTATTTTTGGTACAAAGACTAATCATCTTCAAAAACATTAAATTATAAAAGCATAAGCCACTTACCTTCCTGAAATGGAAATCATGTACCACCTTTTTGTTTAAGTGTACAGATGATGCTTATAATGACCAATGCTTCTAATTGTTTCCTGTGTGTTTCAGTTAATCTTTAAAACAAACAAAAGAATTCACTGATGTAAAACAGTGGGAAAAATACAAGACCATAAAAGGAGCACTATTAACTGATATATTAAAATAACATAAGTTAAACTAGACAATGTGGTCTAATGATGATTTTTCATTATACACAAAACATTACACAACCACAACATGGACATCGTTTCAACCTTACACCATATAACGCATTTGGTTTTTCTTCAATAATAACCATTACCTCCAGGGTGGCGCCTGTGGCTCAGTGAGTAGGGCGCCAGCCCCATATGCCAGAGGTGGCGGGTTCAAACCCAGTCCCAGCCAAAACTGCAAAAAAATAGTAGTAATAATAACCACTACCTCCTACCCCAATCCCTACCTTTATGGAAAAGATATACTTTCCTTCCCAAATGATACTTGGCTTGGCCACATGCCTTACTCAGACCTTCCAGTAGACAAAGTATATATTATATATACTTCCCTGATCCCACAGCTTTGATTAAGCCAACAGGATGTTAGCATGTGGACATTCATTTGTCCCATCACCATTTGATTAAAAAGACTATTCTTTATCCATTGAATTGTCTTGGCACCCACACTGAAAATCC
Organism: Arctocebus calabarensis; assembly: GCA_963573935.1. Lineage (NCBI taxonomy): Eukaryota > Metazoa > Chordata > Mammalia > Primates > Lorisidae > Arctocebus > Arctocebus calabarensis. Next base: position 4,335 of record CAUYON010208481.1, read on the forward strand.
ACTGTCAATAATAGGCCTCTTTCTGATCTCTCAATTCTATTTATCTTCATGAGTTCATGCAAATACCACACAGTCTTGATTACTGGCTTTCTAATACATTTTTTTTTTTTTTGAGACAGAGCCTCAAGCTGTCACCCTGGATAGAGTGCTGTGGCATCACAGCTCACAGCAACTTCCAATTCCTGGGCTCAAGAGAGTCTCCTGCCTCTGCCTCCCAAGTAGCTGGGACTACAGGTGCCCGCCACAACATCCAGCTATTTTCAGGTTGCAACCACCATTGTTGTTTGGCAGGCCCCCAGGCTAGATTCAAACCAGCCAACTCAGGTGTACGTGGCTGGCGCCTTAGCCCATTGAGCCACAGGCGCCAAGTCTCTAGCCTCTAATACATTTTTAAAAGAGGAAGAATGAGTTCCCTAACTTTGTTATTCTTTTTCAGGATTGTTTTGGCTATTCACTGTCCCCTACATTTCCATACAAATTTTAGGATCAGATTATCAATTTCTGCAAAAAAGTCAGCTGAACTAAATTTGCAATTCAAATTGAGGAATACTGCCATCTTAATAATAAGTCTTGGGGCTCGGTGCCTATAGCACAGTGGTTATGGGGTTAGTCAGATGCACCGAGGCTGTTCGAGCCTGGCCCAGGGCCTGCTAAACAACGACAACTGCAATAAAAAAAAAGCCGGATGTTGTGGCAAGCGTCTGTAATCCCAAGTACTTGGGAGGCTGAGGCAAGAGAATTGCTTAAGCCCAAGAGTTTGAGGTTGCTGTAAGCTGTGAGACCACGGTACTCTATCTCTGTCTCAAAAAAAAAAAAAAAAAAGGCTAGATCTTTGTCCATCTTGATCCTATTTATGAAATTTCTCAATCTTACAGAAAGTATTTAGCAACAACAACAAAAAAAAACCTTACAGCTTATATAATAATATTAACAAGAAAATACTGAATGCTTTTCCCCCAAGTTTAAGAACAAGGCAAAGATGTCCTCTCTTACCATTCCTCTTCAACACTATATTACTAGCTATTACAGTAAGACAATAAAGAGAAAAGGAATACAGATTAGAAAATAAGAAGAAAAATGTTTATATCTAGATGATATTATTATTCAAATGGAAAACACTAAGAAATCTACCAAAAAAGACTTAGAACAAATAAATGAATTTAACAAGGTCACAGATTAAAGGCCAATATACATGTAAAAATATCAAATGTATTTCCATAACCTATCAAGGAAAAAGTAGAAAAGAATTTTTAAAGATAACAACTTATAAGACCATCAAAAACATCAGCACCTATGGCTCAAGCAGCTAAAGCACCAGCCACATACACCTGAGCTGGTGGGTTCGAATCCAGCCCAGGCCTGCCAAACAACAATGATGGCTACAACCAAAAAACAGCAAGGTGTTGTAGCGGGTGGCTGTAGTCTTAGCTACTTGGGAGGTGGAGGCAGGAGAATCACTTGAGCCTAGAAGTTGGAGGTTGCTGTGAGCTGTGATGCCACAGCACTAAGGGCAACAGCTTGAGGCTCTGTCTCAAAAACAAACAAACAAAAATAATAAAATAATAAAAAAAAAATCAAATACTTAGAATGCACAATAACTCTACAATGAAAAAAAGAAATTAGCTCGGAGCCTGTGGCTTAAGTGGCTAAGGCACAGCCAAGTACACCTGAGCTGGCAGGTTCGAATCCAGCCGGTCCCACCAAACAACAATGACGACTGCAACCAAAAAATGGCTGGGCGTTGTGGCGGGCGACTGTAGTCCCAGCTACTTGGGAGGCAGAGGCAGAAGACTCGCTTGAGTCCAAGAGTTGGAGGTTACTGTGAGCTGTGATGCCATAGCACTCTACCCAGGGTGACAGCTTGAGGCTCTGTCTCAAAAAAAAAAAAAAAAAGAAAGAAAGAAAGAAATTAAGTAAGTTCTAAACAAATGGAGAGATACACAATTTTGGGACACTCAATATTGTTAAGATATCCATTCCCCACCAAACCATATGGCTCCCCGTGACCTATAGATTTACAGATTTAATGTATTTCCAATCAAAATCCCAACAGACTTTGTGGAAGAAATTTTTTTTAAAGATTCTAAAAAATGTACAATAATAAAATCAAATTTGCAACAGAATGACAAAATTGGAAGCTATATTAAAACAGTGTAATATCTAAGAAGGGAAAGACAAAATCATTGAAATAGAAATAAAAGTCCAAAAATATACACCTTTCTTTATCTTGGAGACAGAGTCTCACTTTGTCGCCCTTAGTAGAGTGACATGACCATGGCTCATAGCAACCTCAAACTCTTGGTCGCAGGTGATTCTCTTGCCTCAGCCTCCCAGATAGCTGGAACTACAGGTATCTGCCACAATGCCAGCTATTTTTAGAAACAGGGGGTCTCACTCTTGCTCAAGCTGGTCTCAAAATTCCTAAACTCAGGCAATCCACCTGCCTCAGCCTCCCAGAGTGCTAGGATTACAGGCATGAGCCACCACCACACCTAGCCACTTTTTTTGAGACAGAGTCTTGCTCTTTTGCCTGAGATCACTGTAGCCTACAACTCCTGAACTCAAGTGATCCTCCTGTCTCAGGTTCCTGAATAGCTGGACTACAGGCATGGGCCCAACCAGCTAATTTTTCTGGTTTTTCTAGACATAGGGTCTTACTATGTTGCCCAACCTTGGCCACTAACTACTAGCCTCAAGTGATCATCCCACCTCAAAGTCTCCCAAAGTGCTGGATAACAGGTGAGCCACCAGGCCTGGCCCCCAAATAAACACATGTAGATAATAAACAAATTCTAAACTGGGCAAGAAATCTGAACATATGCTTCACAAAATGGCCAATAAAGACACAAGAAAGTGCTCAACATGAATTAGTTAACATAAAAATACAAATCAATGCAGGTGGCACTGTGGCTCAGTGAGTAGGGTGCCAGCCCCATATACCAAGGGTGGCGGGTTCAAACTCGGCCCCAGCCAAACTGCAACACCAACAACAAAAAAAAATAGCCAGGTGTTGTGGTGGGCGCCTATAGTCCCAGCTACTCAGGAGGCTGAGGCAAGAGAATCGCCTAAGCCCAAGAGCTGGAGGTTGCTGACAGCTGTGATGCCACAGCACTCTACCAAGGGTGACAAAGTGAGACTCTGTCTCTTAAAAAAAAAAAGAGAGAGAGAGAATCACTTGAGCCTGAGAGTTTGAGGTTGCTATGAGCTACAACGTCACGACACTCTACCCTGGACAAGGGAATAAGACTCTTGTCTCCAAAAAGGAAAAAAAAAAAGGCACCAAAATGCCCAGAGCTCATCTGCCTTATTTCAGAGTGCTGGGTGTTCTGAAGGTAACAACCTCCTGTAAAGAGGGATGTATCCAGGTTTACGTCACAGATTAGAGTGGTATCATATGGTGTTTACATACTACTCTACAGAACTCCTAGCCTGCACTTCTCCAGCTCTGTATATTTATGAATAAATGCAATTGTGCTAGTTGAAAATTTTGAGCTCTGTTTTGAAACCAATTTTATAAGTCCTTTACTAAGGAGTTCCTGAAGGGCTGCCATGGCCAGGGAATCTTGAATCTTCAATCTCTCAGGGTTATAAGCTTATGTAGTGTGGAATTTCCTTATAGAATTTGTCAAATGTAGCTTTGACAAATAAGACTATTATTGAGCTTTCTCTAAAATCTGCCTTTTGGACTACTTCTTTCTGGCCTTGCCCCACATTTGTACACTGATCTTTGTCTTTCTTGGCTGACTTTCTAGCATCTTTCTTCTTCTTGTTCTTCTTGTGCAGTCTTGCAGAGCTCAGAGAGCCAGTATAAAACCTATCAAAATGTTAAGTTCTGAAAATAGTTATCCCAATCCCCAATCCATATAACAGGTCAAAGAAAATGAGGACAAATAAAAGAATTTATAATACAGAAAAATTTAAATTCATAGGAATACTATGCAGGAAAAGATTGTCACTGAGGTAATAAACATCTTCAACATCAACATGCCCATATGTGAAACTCCTAATGTTTCTTCCTAAAGCTAAAACTAATAAAATACTTATCTCATCTCAGTAAATTGCAAGTCATCCTTAAAAATTATTTAGATACCCGGCTCGGCGCCTGTGGCTCAGCGGGCTAAGGCGCCAGCCACGTACACCTGAGCTGGCGGGTTCAAATCCAGCCCGGGCCCACCAAACAACAATGACGGCTGCAACCAAAAAAAAAGGCCGGGTGTTGTGGTGGGCGCCTGTAGTCCCAGCTACTTGGGAGGCGGAGGCAGGAGACTCGCTTGAGCCCTGGAATTGGAGGTTGCTATGAGCTGTGATGCCATAGCACTCTATCCAGGGTGAAAGCTTGAGGCTCTGTCTCAAAAAAAAAAAATTATTTAGATACCCTACAAATCTATAAAACATCCATCTAGCCAGACATAGTGGTATACATCTGTAGTCCCAGCTACTAGGCAGGCTGAAGCAAGAGGACTACTCAAACCAAAGAGTTTAAGGTTTCTGTGAGTTATGATGCCATGGTACTCTATCCAGGGCAACAGAGTGAGACTCTGTCACGATAAAACAAAAAAACAAACAACAAAAACATAAAAAACAGCCATCCCTGTTGCTGGAGCTGGAGTCACTTGCTTTTATTCCTTTTTTTTTTTTTTGAGACAGAGCCTCAAGCTGTCACCCTGGATACAGTGCCATTGCATCACAGCTCACAGCAACCTCCAATTCCTGGGCTCAAGTGAGTCTCTTGCCTCCGCCTCCCAAGTAGCTGGGACTATAGGCACCTGCCACAATGCCTGGCCATTTTTTTTTTTTTTTTGGTTGCAGCCGTCATTGTTTGGTGGCCTGGGCTGGATTCAAACCCTCCAGCACCTTAGCCTGTTGAGCCACAGGCGCCAAGCCACCTGCTTTTATTCCTTGACTCTTTAACTTTTTTTTTCTCTTGAACTTCTTAACTCAATTGACCCATCCATTAACAAGTTCTGTCTATCTTCAGAATACACAGAGAATCTGTCCACCACTATCTCTACCACTACCATTCTGGTCCAAGCCACCATTATCCGTCATCTGAATTTTTGCAACAGCTTCCAAAATGGTAACTCTGCCTTTCAGCCCTGGTCTCCCTCCTCCACAGCTTCTTCTCAACATAGCAGTCAAACTGACACTTTTATTTTGAGACAAGGTCTTATTGTCACGTAGGCTGGAACGCAGTTGTATAATCACAGCTCACTGTAAACTCAAACACCGGGGTTCAAGCAATCCTCCTGCCTCAGGAGTGCCACTGTACTCTAATTTTTTTTTAGTTTTTGTAGAGATGAGATCTCACTATGTTCCTCAGGCCAGTCTTAAACTCTTGACCTCAAGCAATTCTGCCTCAGCTTCCCAAAGTGTCAGGATTACAGGAGTGAGACACCATCCCCAGCCTCCACGGCAGTATTTATAAAATTGAAGGCTCTGTTTATTTCTCTGCTTAAAACCCTTCAATGACTTCCCATGTCAGAGTAAAAGCAAAGGTTTAATGTTAACTTATTAATTACAGTACCTTCCAGTCATGCCCCCTGTTCCAGGCATGCTCTTCCTTAAATATATAAAGCAGATTCCCATGTATTCCAGGCAAAAAAAAAACAGCTCCTGCTTTTAAAGAACTACTAATTTTTTCTCCCAGAGTGTAGCAAAAGAAAAGTTATCCAAAATAAAATAAAATAGTTTTAATACCAAAACTGGCATGCACACAAACACATATACCCCTAAACTTACATTACAAAAAGCAGATCAAAAAGCTTAAAGTAAAACTAGCAAAACATTTTTTCTTTTCTGACACAGAGTCTCACTATATCGCCCTTGGTAGAATGCTGTGACATCACAGCTCACAGTAACCTCAAACTCTTGGTCTTAAAGCCATTCTCTTGCCTCAGCCTCCCAAGTAACTGAGACTACGGGAGCCCACCACAACACCCAGCTATTTTTTTGGTTGTAGTTGTCATTGTTGTTTGGCAGGCCTGGTCTGGATTTAAACCCGCCAGCCTATATATGTCTGGTGCCCTAGTCGCTGAGCTACAGGCACCAAGCCCAAAAACACTTTTTAACAGAACATGAATATACCCAAATGATCTACAGCTACCAAGTAGAATTAATAGAAGAGAGATGATTCAATTTTAGGAATTTTATTAATAGATGACATCAACAAGTCAAATAAAAAACAATTATCCTAACACCTCAAAGTAACACTTTCCCCCTTCAAATCACTTCTTTAAACAGTCTTTTTCCTACACAACCATAGGACTTTCTCACCTAAATTTTTTTGGAGACAGAGCCTCAAGTTGTCACCCTGGATAGAGTGCCGTGGCATCACAGCTCACAGCAACCTCCAATTCCTGAGCTCAAACGAGCTCCGGAGCTCTTGCCTCCGCCTCCCAAGTAGCTGGGACTACAGGCGCCAGCCACAACGCCCGGCCATTTTTTTGGTTGCAGCTGTCAATGTTGTTTTGCAGACCGGGCTGGGTTCGAACCCGCCAGCTCAGGTGTACGTGGCTGATGCCTTAGCCGGTTGAGCCACAGGCGCAGAGCCTCACCTAAACTCTTGATGTTTCAAACATCACTAGAATCTTCTAGCCATCACGAAGTGCAATTAATTCTATCAGAGATTTCCTGCAGAATACAGTTTAGTGGCTCAGTGCCTGTGGCTCAACGGGCTAAGGTGCCAGCCACATACACCTGAGCTGGCTGGTTCGAATCCAGCCTCTACCCAGGGTGACAGCTTGAGGCTCTGTCTCAAAAAAAAAAAAAAAAAAAGAATACAGTTTAGTATTCCTCTCATTCTTAACATAATTTACTGAAGGAGTTTTTCCTCAAGCTACACTACAAAAGCCTCCTCAGTTCCATAAAACACTGGTGCAAATTCTGTTCCCATCTAAACAGCTAGGAAAGATTTCTCTTCTGAGACAACAGAATAGCTTAACTTCTCAGCAATATTTAGCTTGCACATGGCATAAAGAATGTATTTGTGGTCTACCAAGAGCATCAGACTTCTCACTTAAGGCCTTTTTCAATTTGCCCAAATCCACGTTCACCAACAAATCCAAGTTCCTCCTATCAATTAACCTTGTCCCTTATTATCTCTCTCCTAAACTTCCTTTCCCTGAAGATCTCCCTCTCTCAACCCTTACCAGAGTCCACATGAACCCTTTTCCTAAAAAAAAAGCTTCCTACCTCCAATGTCTTCACATAATAGAAATTCTACTTCCTAGCCTTAAATGAAAATTGGGTGTTTCAAAATTATCTTTCTCTAATGCTCTCCAGTAGTATGCTGAATGGTGTCCCCCCTAAAATCTGTCTATGTCATAATCCCAGCAACCTGTAACTGTGATCTTATTTAGGGAGAGAAAAGTCTTTGCAGACATAATCAATGATTTTGAGATGAGATCATCCTGGATTATCAAGGTAGACTCTATCCAAAAACAAATACCATTCTTTTTTTTTTTTTTTTTTTGAGACAGAGCCTCAAGTTGTCACCCTGGATAGAGTGCCATGGCATCACAGCTCATAGCAACTTCCAATTCCTGGGCTCAAGCGAGTCTCTTGCCTCTGCCTCCCAAGTAGCTGGGACTACAGGCGCCCACCACAACGCCCGGCCATTTTTTGGTTGCAGCCTCATTGTTGTTTGGCGGGCCCTGGGGCTGAATTCTAACCCGCCAGCTCAGGTGTACGTGGCTGGCGCCTTAGCCCGTTGAGCCACAGGCACCGAGCCTCTTTTTTTTTTTTTTTTTTTTTTGAGGCAGAAACTCACTCACCCTGGAGTTGAGTACCATGACATCATACCTCACAGCAACCTCAAACTCTTGGGCTCAAGTGATTCTCTTGCCTCAGCCTCCTGAGTAGCTGAGACTACAAGTGCCTGCCATAATGCCCTGGCCTATTTTTTAGATTTTCATAGCACAAGATAAGTTACATTTGCTATCTTTTTTACTTTGTGTTTTTTTCTTCCTCTTACTTACTTTGGAAAAAAACATTCTGAGGCTGGCCTTGGTGGCTCACACCTATAATCCTAGGAAAGCTGAGGAGAGTAGATAGCTTGAACTCAGAAGTTGGAGACCAGCCTGAGCAAGAGTAAGACCTGGTCTCAACCACACAAAGAAAAACTAGCTCAGTGTTTTGGTGGGCACCCATAGTCCCAACTACTTGGGAGGCTGAGGCAGGAGGATCACTTGAACTCAGGAGTTTGAAGTTGCTGTGATCTATGCTGAGGCCATGGACACTCTAGCCTGGGGCAACAGAGTGAGACTATCTCTAAAAGGAAAAAAGAATTCTGACAATCTTTTGTTTTTTGGCTATCCTTTTTAGTTGTTAGGCAAACCAAACATTTTTTCAGTTCAGTTCTGTACCAAGCGTCATCAGTCTTTATTTCTGAAATATCTAATGTTGTAGCTGCCTCATAGTTTTTAATTAATCACATCCACTTTACTGGCTCTACTTTTAAAATATTCATATACTTTTTTTTTTTTTGAGCCAGAGCCTCAAGCTGTCGCCCTGGATAGAGTGCTGTGGCATCACAGCTCACAGTAACCTCCAACTCCTGGGCTTAAGCGAGTCTCCTGCCTCCGCCTCCCAAGTAGCTGGGACTACAGGTTCCCGCCACAATGCCCGGCCATTTTTTGGTTGTAGCTGTCATTGTTGGGCTGGCCCGGGCTGGATTCAAACCCGCCAGCTCAGGTATACGTGGCTGGCGCCTTAGCTGCTTGAGCCACAGGTGCCGAGCCCATATACTTTTTTTTTTTTTTGAGACACAGTCTCACCCTATTGCCGTGCTTAGAGGGTGCTGGCATTTTTTTAGCTCACAGCATCCTCAAAGTCTAAGATTCAAGCGATCCTCCTGCCAAAGCCTCCTGAGTAGCTAGGACTATGGCTCTTGCCACGATACCTGACTAATTTTTCTATTTTTCATAGAGACAGGGTCTTGTTCTTGTTCAGGTGGGGCTGAAACTCTTAAGCTCAAGTAATCCACCCACCTGAGCCTCCCAGAGTGCTAGGATTACAGGCGTGAACCACCACACCTGATCTATTCATATACTTTTAAATTTATGCTCTTAGTCTTTTATTTTTATTCCCTATGTCTCTGCTTATTGCTCTCTAATACTTTTTTTTTTCCTAGAGACATTGTCTCACTTTATTGCTTTCAGTAGAGTGCTGTGGCGTCACACAGCTCACAGCAACCTCCACCTCTTGGGCTTAGGCGATTCTCTTGCCTCAGCCACCTGAGTAGCTGGGACCACAGGTGCCCACCACAATGCCCAGATATTTTTTGTTGTTGTTGCAGTTTATATGGGGCTGGCACCCTACCTACTGAGCCACAGGCGCTGCCCTCTCTTAATACTTTTTTTTTTTTTTTTTTTTTTGAGACAGAGCCTCAAGCTATCACCCTAGATAGAGTGCTGTGGCATCACAGCTCACAGCAACCTACAATTCCTAGGCTCAAGCGAGTCTCTTGCTTCTGCCTCCCAAGTAGCTGGGACTACAGGCGCCACCACAATGCCTGGCCATTTTTTGGTTGCAGCCATCATTGTTGTTTGGCGGGCCCAGGCTGGATTTGAACCCGCCAGCTCAGGTGTATGTGGCTGGCGCCTTAGCCTGCTGAGCCACAGGCGCCGAGCCTCTTAATACTTTTTTATTGACCTTTCTGTACTACTGCATTATCCTCTATTATTTAATATTGAGGCATATTTGATTATTTTTCCTCTTCTTTATCTATTAGCTTCCTATATCATATGTACAAAACACATTACCTTAGCTTTCTCTAATGGTTTTATACTTAAAAGATGCCTTTCTTGTGTGTGTGTGTGTGTGTGTGAGAGAGAGAGAGAGAGAGAGAGAGACAGACAGAGTTTCGTTGTGTCACCCTCAGTAGAGTACTGTGGCATCACAGCTCACAGCAATCTCAAATTCTTGGGCTCAAGTGATGCTCTTGCTTCAGCCTCCCAGGCTGGGACAATAGGTGCCAGCCACAAGGCCCGGCTATTTTTTGTTGTTGTTGTTTAGCAGACCTGGGCCAGGTTCAAACCTACCAGCCCCAGTACATGTGACCGGCGCCCTAAGCGATGAGCTATGGGTGCTGAGCCAAGTCTTTTTTCATATCTACAAAATCCACAGCCTCTGTCATGATAGTTTCTAATTTATTTGTGAAAATTGTAAAACTTTCAATTTGAGGAAAATGTGAGTTAATTTCTAGCTTGCTTTCCTTGAGAAAAATGTATCAGCTACTTTTTATTCATATTTTTTTATTGTTCCATAGATAGTAAAAAGGTAGTCTGACACTGCGGCACGCTTTGTGGTTCAATTGTTTCTAAAGGACATTCTTTTTCTGTTCCTCGTAATTTTATTTTATTCACCCTTTGAAATGTGCCTGAAAGATCAGACTTTCTCTGTGTGGCTTTTGAGGACAGACTCAGGACCAATGTGTAGGATTATAGAGGGGCAGGTTTTGGCTCAACCTGTGAAAATTGTTCATATATTAAGAGCTTTTGTAAAAGACAAAGTGTCCTGGAAAAGTGAGTTCCCCATCATTGGAGGCTTTTGGAAAGTGACTGGATTTTGCCTTACTAATCCTAGCCATCGTTTTTCATTTCCAGCAGTTCTTATCGAGCTAGGAATTACAGTGTTAGAGAGGTCAGACCCTAACACAGGATAGACTGGACTGGTTTTGTCAACAACTTATTGATATGGGAAGAATCTTCTCCCAAGAAGCAGATAAAGAAAAGCTTTAGGAGTTTTAGGGATGACAAAAAGCAACTTACACTAGTTCATTACTCTATTTCATTCATTGCATTCATTGCTGTAGTTATGGGTTTAAATAGATTATTAGGTTGAGGAAAGACAGGTCCTAGGCAGGTTTGAAACAGACATAAGGTAGCAGATACAGGTATAAGGGCACTTGAGATCTGGAATTGGTGGAGACTGTGATAGTCTTTTCAATACTTTTTCTTGCATGCCTTGTTTTATCATTTTGCATTTACTTTTTGTTATCCAGTAATTCTGCACATTGAGCAGTTATGAAAGCCTCCATTCCACTGCCATTCTTCTCATATGCTTCATGTAGCTTCATGAGGCGGAGAGAATATTCTTATCAATGGACTATGTCTTCTAACTTTAGCCATAGAGATGTTTGACTTGATAAACTATGAGGAAATATATCCAGTGGTTAGGCTTGCTATTTGTTGAGTTTTTTCCTGTGTAGAGAAATGCTAGTTATTAGATGTGGCATAAGATACACGAAAGAACAACATCAGGGCACTATGAATTGTTGATATATCAACATAGAATGTATTTTAGTGCTTAGGAAAAACAGATTTTGTTTTACTAAAAGATTGTAAAAGAAAAGTAAAGAGCTTCCTTTGGAAATGCTATAGAGAAGGACAGGATTTAACCCTCTTGATTGTGATTCCTTAACTTGATTTGGGTCTGAGACACTTTTGACCAGCCTTTGAGAGTTATGGATCCTCACTCTAAAAACCACCCATTGTATGTGTAGACAAGATTGTACATTAATTTCAGGGTTTTGCAGATTCCCTGTAACTGTCTCTTATGAAGAAATTGATAAAAGTCTCGGTGTCCATAGCTCCAGTGGTTAGGGCACCGGCCACATACATTCGGGCTGGTAGGTTCAAACCTGGCCTGGGCCTGCTAAACAACAATGACAACTGCAACAACAATAAGAAAATAACCGGGCATTGTGCCCGGTAACTGGGTTATTTGGGCACCTGTAGTCCCAGCTACTTGGGAGGCTGAGGCAAGAGACTTGCTTGAGCCCAAGAATTTGATGTTGCTGTGAGCTGTGACGCCCCAGTACTCTACCAAGGGCAACATAGACTCTGTCTCAAAAAAAAAACTGATAAAAGAACATAATAGTCCATGTGACATCTTGATATAGTACAATGTTCCAGTGCTATTGCTGAGAGGAATCTGTTGAAAACCCAAGTTGTTATGTAACTCTGGAGTTGGCCACCTCTTTGTCCTTTCCTAACTTAATGTCACAGAATCCTTAATATGGAAATGCTAGCTGAACCCAGTAGCGTACTTCTTTAATCCCAGCACCTTGGGAGGCTGAAGCAGGAGAATCACTTAAGCCCAAGAGTTTGAGGTTGCTGTGAGCTATGATGATGCCATTGTGCTCTAGCCCAAGCTATAGAGCAAGACCTTGTCTCAAACAAGAGGGAAAAAAAAGGACATGATCTGCAGGCCTCTTGATTAGGAATGGCAATCTACTGGTAAGTTGTAGTGTGGGGAAGTTGGCTTTCTTCCTATTTTTTTTTAAATTTGCTTTTTTCAGATAGTCTCAAGCTGTCGCCCTGGGTCAAGTGCCATGGCATCATAGCTCACTGCAATCTCCAATTCTTGAGCTCAATTGATCCTCTGGCCTCAGTTTTTCTATTTTTTTTTTTTTTTTGAGACAGAGCCTCAAGCTGTCACCCTAGATAGAGTGCCGTGGCATTACAGCTCACAGCAACCTCCAGCTGGGCTCAAGCGAGTCTCTTGCCTCTGCCTCCCAAGTAGCTGGGACTACTGGCGCTCACCACAACGCCCGGCCATTTTTTAGTTGTAGCCATCATTGTTGTTTGGCGGGCCCGGGCTGGATTCGAACTCGCCAGCTCAGGTGTACGTGGCTGGCGCCTTAGCCCATTGAGCCACAGGCGCTGAGCCAGTTTTCTATTTTTAATAGAGAAGGGGGTCTCACTCTTGTCAGGCTGTTCTCCAACTCCTGAGTTCAAGCAATTTACCTGCCTCAGTCTCCCAAAGTGCTAGGATTACAGGTGTAAGCCACCACACCTGTCTGGCTTCCTTCCTATTAATTTCATCTCTGTTAATGAAGGACTGACCGCTCCTGGGTAAGAATGCATCAGCTTGGCTCAGCACCTGTGGCTCAACGGGTTAAGGCGCCAGCCACGTACACCTGAGCTGGCGGGTTTGAATCCAGCCCGGGCCTACCAAACAACAATGACAGCTGCAACCAAAAAAAATGGCCGGGCGTTGTGGCGGGCACCTATAATCCCAGCTCCTTGGGAGGCAGAGGCAGGAGACTCGCCTGAGCCCAGGAATTGGAGGTTGCTGTGAGCTGTGATGCCACAGCGCTCTATCCAGGGTAACAGCTTGGGGCTCTGTCTCAAAAAAAAAAAAAAAAGAATGCATCAGCTTGGTCAGGCACGGTGGCTCATGCCTATAATCCTAGCACTTTGGGAGACTGAGGGGGGTGCGATTGCCTGAATTCACAAGTTCAAGACCAACCTGAGCCAGCATGAGACCTCGTCTCTAAAAATAGCTGGGTGTTGTGGCAGGCACCTATAGTCCCAGCTATTCAGAAGGCTGAGGCAGGAGAATCCCTTGAGCCCAAGAGTTTGAGGTTGCTGTGAGCTGTGATGCCACAGCACTCTATCAAGAGTGATAAAGTGAGACTCTGTCTCAAAAAAAAAAAAAGAAAGAATACAGCTGCTGCTTGGCAGCTACACTATATCACAGGGTTTTGGGGCAGAAGACAAAGAGCCGAAAGATAAGCTCTATAGGGAGCATTAAAGAAAAATGCATGAGCTCACAGTTCATAATTTATCTGGAATTCAATTATCCAATCACAAAATTCAGCAGTAAATCATTGGGGATCTTTAGTGAGCCTAAAACAATATCCTTGACTGTTGGGGTGTGGCATTTATTTTATGCCTGAATGAGAGAAGATTGTGAGGGAATATTGGCAGATTGTGGTTTTGTTTGGTAGAGTTATCTGATGACCACCTTACCTGTGCAGTTCAGCAAATGCTGTCAAGCCTGGCCTGTATGGAGTAAAGTGCTTAATGCTGGAAATTCAAATAGTTGCTTCTGCTCACAGTCAAGTGTCCTAGGATGCATCAGGTAAAGTTCATCCACCCAAGTTATGATTTCCTTCCCCCCTTTCCATTTTTTTATTTAGCTTTTCCCCAGACCTGGCTCTGGACTCACCGGGTACTGACCACTTTGTCATCATTGCCCAACTGAAGGAAGAAGTGGCTACCCTGAAGAAGATGTTGCATCAAAAGGATCAGATGATTTTAGAGAAAGAGAAAAAGGTAAGGTTTTAGATCTTTGAAGGTATGATAGGTTGATGCCTATCATACCAAAATACTGGAGGGGGAAAATATATGTGATGGGACATTATGTTAATTCCATTTAACTGATACTTGTTGGATACTTACCATCGATACTTTGAAAGATCGCATGGCAAGACTGGAATATTCTGGAGAAAGGCTAGCTGTCTGTCAGGATGACTCCTGGGCTGGCATTACTTTGGTCAGTCCATTCTAGTCAAGTGGATTCAGAAAGCTGATTTTTCTCAGCACTTAAAGGGAGCTTTCGCTTCTTGGAGAGGACATTTGTTAACCAAGCTTACCAGAGATGATGTATAAAACCACAGTGTCCACATCTTAATTCACAGTGGGCATGTAACAGCATACTGTTCTTAGCGTGAGCTGTCTTGGGAGGTTGTAATCAGAAGGTGCTGAATGAGCATAGTTAGGACAAGAGGAGGTAGTTATGTAATTGGAATGTTTAATGACTCAGACTAAAAGAACTTGATGTCTCCATCTCTACCATGGGGATGACCGTGTCTGTGGGACAGTAATGCTGAAAGTATATGGGTCAGATCTCCCTCCTCCTTATATAGCATTCAGGTAGGCCTTTTTCCATAACTTATATCACTGTGTTTCCATTGCTGATAACTCCCTTACTAAGTGACCCATTCTTTTTTTTTTTTTTGAGATACTGTCTCACTATGTTGCCCTCACAGCAACCTCAAACTCTTGGGCTTAAGCGATTCTCTTGCCTTAGACCACAGGTACCTACCACAACACCTGGCTATTTTTTTGTTGCAGTTGTCATTGTTGTTTAGCTGGCCTAGGCCAGGTTTGAACCCGCCTGCCTTGGTGTATGTGGCCAGTGCCCTAACCACTGAGGCATGGATGCTGAATCATGACCCATTCTTCAAACACGAATATCTTAATATCTTCAGGGTTAATATTTTGTCTTTGTATATCTTTAATCTTAATATTTCTAATATCTTAATATCCACAGAATAAAACCATCTTCCCTCCTTTTTAAATACAGGATCTTAATTTATTTTTATTTTTTGAGACAGAGTCTCACTTTGTCACCCTTGGTAGAGTGCTGTAGCGTCATAGCTCCCAGTAACCTCAAACTCTTGGGCTCAAGCGAGTCTCTTGCCTCAGCCTCCCAAGTAACAGGGACTCCAGGCACCTGCCACAACACCTGGCTATTTTTAGAGACAGGGTCTCTTTCTTGCTCAGGCTGCTTTCAAACCTGTGAGCTCAGGGCAGTCCACCCACCTCGGCCTCCCAGAGTGCTAGGATTACAGGCATGTGCCACCTCACTGGGCAACCATCCTCCCTAAGTTTTTTTTGAGACAGAGTTTTATTTTGTCACCCTCCATAGAATGCTATGGCATCATAGTTCACAGCAAGCCTCAAAACTCTTGGGCTCAGGTAATTGTCTTGCCTTAGCCTCACAAGTTGCTGTGATGACAGGTTCCTGCCACCACACCCAACTTTTTTGAGAGTTGATGTCTTGTTCTGGGTCTGGCCATTCTTGATCTGAGCTCTGGCAATCCACCCACCTCAACCTCCCAGAGTGGTAGAATTACAAGTGTGAGCCACCACGCCCAGCCATCCTCTCATTTTAAAAGAAACTTTTCACGGCTCAGCGCCTGTGGCTCAGCGGGCTAAGGCGCCAGTGGCGGTTCGAATCCAGCCCGGGCCCGCCAAACAACAATGACGGCTGCAACCAAAAAATGGCTGGGCGTTGTGGCGGGTGCCTGTAGTCCCAGCTACTTGGGAGGCAGAGGCAGGAGAATCGCTTGAGCCCAGGAATTGGAGGTTGCTGTG
>CAUYON010208485.1:0-68479 GCA_963573935.1 Arctocebus calabarensis
AAAGAAAGAAAGAAAGAAAGAAAGAAAGAAAGAAAGAAAGAAAGAAAGAAAGAAAGAAAGAAAGAAAGAAAGAAAGAAAGAGAGAGAGAAAGAGAGAGAGAAAGAAGGAAGAAAGAAGGAAGGAAGGAAGGAAAGAAGAAAGGAAGGAAGGAAGGAAGGAAGGAAGGAAGGAAGGAAGGAAGGAAGGAAGGAAGGAAGGAAGGAAGGAAGGAAGGAAGGAAGAGAGAGAGAAAGAAAATCATGACGGATAGAGTATTGTACTGTTCATTTAATGGGAGTGGACCATCATAAAGGTCTTACCCATCACCTTCTCTCTGAGCAGGCTGAGAAGGAGGAGGGAGAGAAGGACTTGGGCTCACTATCTCGGGGTGGCAGAGGAGGAGAAAGTCCACATGACCCTCATAGTTCCAAACTGTTTTGTTCAAAGATCAACTGTAATTTAAGTAAGAGCTCTAGGAGTTGGGTGATGGATCTGTTACAGAATCTGACTCATTTGCCAAAAAAAAGAGTAACTAGCTGTTCATTGCTATATGAACCTTAGGTAATTACAGACCTCAGAATTCTGAAAAATTAAAATAAACATCATTTTAAAATGGAGAAAAGTAATGAGAGCTATTTGTAGGGCTCCTGAAGTGTTTTTTCAGCAGACCAGTCTAGCAGGACTGTCAAGATCATATCTCAAATATTGTTAATGTGAACATTTGTCATTTAAATCTCATCACTGCATTAGCTAATTGAAATCATTTAAGTTAAGGAGCGGGACAGTTTAGGCTAGACGCAGGGCTTAAGACTTGTCTATGCAGTGAAGATAAAAATGACTTCGCTGATTCCTTGGCTCCCGTAATACCACAGAACCTTCTGTTAAAAGGCATATTGGGGTGTCAGGTAGTCCAAGAATCTGCTATAAAATGCCTGTTTGTACTTTTCTAGAATTTTCTTGACTACTTTTGCAGACATGAAACTCACTAATTCAGAAGACAGTTTTGTCAGCTCTAAATCTTAGGCTTTTCTGTGTTTATATGAAATCTCTGTCTTTTTTTACTTGTATTTGTTTTACTTCTGTCTCTGGACCACAGAACACTTCCTTTCTATGCCTTTCAGTTGCCTGCATGACTTTTCTCATGCCTTCCTTGGGTCTTCTGTTTCTCCCACTAAGCATTTCAGTTTCTTTTGATGTATTACATGAGATGTAATTCACAAGCTAAACTCCTAGCTACCCTCTGCTCAATGTAATTTGGCTTGTCAGTATTCTTCTTAAAAATTGATCCTGCATATTTGTTGACAGAAATATGAATTTATCTATATATGTTTTGTTTTGTAGACTTCTTTTCTGTTTTGTTTTGCTTCCTTTAGTTTTTGTATTAACTCTCGGAGCATTCAAATTTGTGGGCAGATAAAAACTCAATTCTTGGACAGAAGAATGATTATTCACAAATCCTAAATGCCCTTCTAAAACTAATGCTAACTAAATAGCACTAAAAGTTAGTTAAACTAACTTTTAACTATTAAACTAATTAATAGAAGTCTTCTAAATTACCATCCTAGTAACTGAAAGACAAACAAATATTCACATCAGAAGAAATCAGGATAGTTTAACTGAGTATAATTAATTATTGAAGTAGCTTTGAATACTTACAATAAACCCTAGTAAATCATGGTGTATACTTTTTAAATAGATTGCTGATTTCTATTTGATAACTAAGGATTTGGAGGTACATTCTTGTGGAATATTGTCTGCAATTTCCTTTTTTTACTATCGTTTTCTTTTTTTAATCAGGGAAGTATCAGTTTCATACAATGGATTAGAGAATGTCTTCTCTTCAATTTTATGAAAAAAAAAGTTGTTTGAATTGGAATTAATTCTTCTTTAAAAGTTTGATAGAACTTTCTAGTAAAAGTATAAAAGCCTGGAGATTTTTTAAAGGGAGTTTTAGAATGATGCATTTAATTTTCTTTTTAAAAGTTTATTTCAGATTTATTTGTAGTTGCAAAGTATTAGGGGAAAGTCTTATGTGCCCAACTGCATATTCCTTGAGGAAACTATGATTTATTGACATGGTGATGAGCCATAAAGATGTGTTTTCTCTGCTTGTTATATCATAAATAATTCACAATTATTGGACATTGATTTATTATTAAGTTATGTTAACTTTTTGCTTTACACATTTAATTTTTTTTATTATAGGGCCATTCAAATGATCTATTTCATATTGGGTGGCATGTGGTAGTGTGTGGTTTCCAAGGAATTTGTTCACTTCATTTAGGTTGTCAAATTTATTGGCGTAGATTGTTCATGATATTCTCTTACTTTGCTTTAATATCTTTAAGGTCTGTAGTGATATCCCCAGTCTGATTCCTGATGTTAGCAATTTGTGTCTTCTGTCTTTTTGTCAGTCTTGCTAGAGGAGTGCCCATTTTATTGATATTTTCAATGTACCAATTTTTTAAATTTACTTTCTATTTCAATTTTTTTTTTTTGGTGCCATGATTCATAGTCACACAGAGATTGTCTATTTCAATGTTTTAAATGTCCGCTTTGCTGCTCCTACCTTTACTATTTCCTTTCTGCTAGCTTTGGGTCAATTTTTGTTCTAGGTTCTTGATCTTGAAGCATAAATGTTTATTTGATATTTTTTTCTCTTTTCTAATATAATCATCTTTTGTAGACATGTATAATTGGGTTATGTGTTTTAATCCACATGGCAAATCTTTGTATTATAATAATTGGTGCATTGAAACCAATTACCTTTAATTTTTCATATAATCAGGTTTAAATCTACCATTATATAATTTTTGTTTTCTGCTTGTTCTCTTTGTTTTTGGTTTTTATTTTGTTTCTGTTTTATTTTTTCTGACTTCCTATGAGCTACTAAATTTTTTCTTTTATAATTCCATTTTTCTAAATTTTGATAGTGGTTGTGAGTATATCCTTTGTATAAGCTCTTATATTACTGTTCTGCATACATAATGTATCATTGTTTACTGTTTATTATTGACATTTTATTGGTTCAAGTAAAGTGTAGAAAATCTTTCCCTTCTTTTAATTTCTTTACCCTTCCCAAATTATAATTATTTGAACTATTTCCCCTATATACATTTAGAATCACATCAGTGTTATCATTTTTGCTTCAAATGTTAAATATGGCTTAGAAAACTCAACAAGAGGAAAAAATACATTGTATTTATCAATATTTTTAATCTTTCTGTTGTTGTTCCTTTCTTCCTGATGTTCTACTATTCCTCATTTTATCGTGGTTTTTCTGTTTACGAAATTTTCTTGGTGGTAGGTCCGTTGATAACAAAATCTTTTAGTTTTCTTCATCTGTGAACATACTGACTTTTTTCTTCATTTTTGAGTGATATTTTTGCTGGGTATAAAATTAGGTTTGCTGTTACTTTCTTTCAACACTTGAAAAATGTTGCGCCATTTCTTTCTGGCATTCATTGTAGCAGACCATATAATTCAAAGGACAGAAGAAGCCAGAGTTAAACCCTGAACACTCTGTAACTATAAGAAACACCTATAACAGCTTAGTAATATAACACCTTGATGAAAAGGGCATGGGGAAGGGATTCGGCTCTCCTTAACATGAGAGCACGCAAGATGAGATGAGCACATCAGTGCTTGGCAGTCTCCACACCTATGGTGCAAATAGCCATGGGACTACATCTATAAGTAGCTGAAGGAGAGGTTAGTCTGGGGTCATTCATTCTTTCATGGACTCACTCACTCTGACTCTTTTGCTCCTCCTACTCTAAGAAGACTGCTGGGATTCATTCTGTTACTAAGATTGTTTCTCTCCCTCAAAGACTTTTTCTCTCTCTTCTTCCCTGCTAAGACGAACTTCCCCCCAGTACCTAAGGGGAGTTGATCCCAAACTAGGTAGCTCAGTGGACTTCATCCTGACAGTTAAGGCAGGTAAGCAGGGGCCAGATACCTGGCTAGTCCCAGGCCCCAGCAATCCATGATTTCTAACAACAAATATATTATCTTTCAAATAATGTTTTCTGTATAGTCGTTTCTCTTTTGAAAAGATTTTCTTTTTATTGGTTTTCAGAAGTCTGAGTACAAGATGTCTTAGTATCACTTTCTTTGGGTTTTTCTGGTCTCCTGTTTGCTCACCTTCTTGAATCTGTAGGCTTATGTCTCTTGCCAAATTTAGGAAGATTTCTACCATTATTTCTTCAAGTATTTTTTAATTCTGCCTCCCTTTTTCTGTCATTTTTAGAATCTAATGACATAATTGTTAGATTTTTTTTATTGTTACTAGTGTTACTAATAGTTACACCAGCATCTCAGGATCTGGTTTTGTTGTTCTGTTGAGATTAAGAAATTTCTATTTTCTGTCTTCATAGTCACTAATTCTTCTCTCTGTCCTTTCCATTATGCTTTTTAATTTATTCATGGAGTTCTTAAATTTCAGATGCTGTGTTTATCAGTTCTAAATCTCCATTTGTTATTAATATAATTTGTATCTTCTATTTCTTTGTTGACATGTTCTACTTTTAATTTTTTTCAAGCATATTCTTAAGCGCTTATTGAAGCATTTGTTTTATGGGTGCTTTAAACCGTTTTCATATAATTCTCAAAATTCTTTCATCTCAGTGTTGGCATCTATTGGCTATCATTTTCTAATCAAGTTGATATTTTCCTTAAACTTGGGATGATGAGTAATTATTGCATGAAGCCTGGTCATTTTTTGGTATTATGCTACAAGATCCTGACTTTTATTTAGATCTTCTATTTTATCTGTAGATAAAAGAGAAGTGGTATCCTCTTAATACCACTTTGGCAGGGGTAAATGGAAATGCTACCTTATCACTGTCAGGTGGGACAGAAATATAAGTTTTTCACTCAACCTTCATGGACATCAAGCTGTGGGAAGTGCTCCTTGTTACTAATGGGTGTGGGTGCGAGTTTTAGTCTCCTACTAGGTCTTTACTGATCCTACAATGATAATGAGGGGTATAACTGCCATGTAACTGCTTCTCATGTGGTCACCAATAGCATATGTGTCTGCATGTATGGCCATATTACTCCTGGGGCCTGGTAAGAACCCTCTGATATACCCTAGTATATGTGGGGAGGAGTGACTCATTACTGAGGTAGAGTATAAATTCAAGCTTACCAGATGATCACCACTAACACTAGAGAATAGGGAGAGACCTTTGTGCCAGGATGATGAATATATCAGCTCCCTATTCAGACTTCTCTGGAACCAACCCAGTGGAGAGTTTGGGGCCCTCATTATGTCCTGGTGAGAACAAAATGCTAGGCTCCCCACTTAGCCTTTGTTGTCATGGGTACAGGTGGCTCACAAAATTTTCTGTAGTTTTTGACTAAAGTAGTATAGTTATTATCTACATGATTTTTGTCTTACTAGGTTTCTTCTTTCCTGACCCTTTGGATATAGAAAGAAAGCTTTTGTTGCAGTTATGTTTTTGTCTGCCACCATTGGCATTTCTGAGTTTCTAGCTTCTTTAATTCCAAGTCTGAGATATATGAGCCAAAAGAAGAAAATCCAAGGAACTCACCAGTGTGTTGTTCCTTGGATCCTGAGGCCCCTGGCTAATATGTCTTCTTCTCTTTTGCTTTCAGCTTTATAATTTTATTTATGGAAATTATCCAAGGGTTTTAGTTGTACTTCATCTAATTTTATTTCTCATTGCCATTCACATGAGATTTAGTACAAAATATAAAAATATGTACATTATAATCTAATTATGTGTATGGATGGAAAATCCTCAGAAATCTGAAAAAAGTTACTAGAACTGATAAATGAATTTATCAAGGTTTTAAGATACAAATCATACATATATAACTAATTTTTTTTATATCCTAGTAAGAAAAAATTATAAAATATAATTTTGAATATTGATTTTCAAGTAGCATCCCCAAACATTAAACACTCTTTAACACCTGTGTTAAATAAACTTAACAAAATGTATAGAAGACCTGCACACTGAAATTATAAAACATAGTTTAGAGAAAGAAAAAAATAATGTAAAGATATATCACATGTTTCCGGATTGAGAAAAATTCATATTAAGATCTCAATTCTCACTGGATTAATATGTAAATAAAGTGAAATAGTAATCAAAATTTCAGAAGGCTGTTGGTATAAACTGACAAGCTAATTTAAAACTGTATTTGGAAATGTCTACAATTCAGAAAAGCCGTAACCATATTGAGAATGAACTAAGTTGGAAGACTCATACTACTTGATTTTATGACTTACTATAATATTATAAAGCTATAGGAATCAAGAAAGTATAGGATTGAAAATTAAATAGGTATATCAATCAATGGAATAGAAAAAAGATCTCAGAAATAACATCTATACAAACACAGCATACACACACATACATATATGACCAATTGATGTTGGTAAGGACATATGTGATCAATTAATTTCAACCAAGCAATTCAATAGGGAAGTGACAATAATTTCAATAAACAATGCTGGAGCACTTCCTGGCTATCCATATGGGGAAAAAAAGAACCATTATCTTTAACTCACATTATATTCATAAAGTAACTTGAAATGAATCAGCACCTAAATGTTAAAGTTAAAACTATAAACCTTCTATAAGAAGACATAGAAAAAAAAAAAAAATCTTGTGATCCTGGGATAGGCATGCTTCCCTAGGCAGAACACAAAAAATACAGTTTATACTCTATTAGGTACAAGACGAGAAGGGGCATCAGCTGTATGTGTCTAACAACTGCCGCTAATGGTAGATTGAACCAATTCAAATTGGACCATGTGATCAATTAACTGACAAATTAATTACAAGGTACACTCTTATTAAAATAATAACATTGGGCGGCACCTGTGGCTCAGTGAGTAGGGCGCTGGCCCCATATTCTGAGGAGGATGGGTTCAAAGCTGGCCCCGGCCAAACTACAACAACAACAAAAAATACCTGGGTGTTGTGGCAGGAGCCTGTAGTCCCAGCTACTCGGGAGGCTGAGGCAAGAGAATTGCCTAAGTCCAAGAGTTGGAGGTTGCTGTGAACTGTTATGCCACAGCACTCTACTAAGGGTGACAAAGTGAAACTCTGTCTCTAAAAAAAATAAATGAATAAATAAATAATATCATCATTTTGGTGCAAGTCTAGTTCTAACTTACTCACTGACGATAAGAAAAACCAAGCAAATAAAACTATATGTCAGAAATTAAATTCCAAAAAGGTTTTAAGTTGGGCAATGTAGGAAGTATAATCTTGTTCAGATATGAATAATAATTGTGTGGACATAAAAATATTGACCATTCACTTAAAAGTGTTCAACCTGTGCGTCACAGGAGAGTGTAAACAGAGGAAGCAGAGAATAAGGTGGACAGGTTGTCAAAGAGCTGAAATGGTATCCTCAGTGGTAGGACGTCAATATATACAATATCTGAAGTTGAAGTCAATAAGTAATGTCTAAAGTTGAAAAAGTGAAAGAAAAAGAGAGAATATACGAATGTTATTACAAGAAAGAAGCTAAATAGCTAAATGCCAGCATGCAGGATGAAACTGCTAAATGAATTAATGTTAGGACAAGAGTTAATCAGAAGAGAAGGCCGAGTTGAGGGCTTATGTACTACAGCAAGGAGGTGGGTGCAGAAGATCAAAACGGGGTGAGCAGAGCTGTGCTTGCACAGTAGGGTGTCGGCCCCAGCCAAAACAGAAAAAAAAAATAATAAAAGAAAGAAAAGCAAAGGAGTGAAGCAGGACTTCCACTTTAAAAAATTTGTTAGTGATAGTTACTTCAAGGTGCAATGAACAGGTCTTACTTTGATTGAAAACAAACAAGGCTTTTTTTTTTTTTTAAATGGTGACAAAGTAGAGAAGGGAAGTAGGAAGAAAGAAGAGAAAAAGCACAATAGGAAATTGCTTTCTTGTGCTGATCATGAAACTTGCAGGATAATTGAACTAGAAGTAGCTGAATGTTATGCAAATGGATGTTTATTGGTTGGAATAAAAATTGCAATGACAGTATCTATCTCAGAGTTGTAAAGGAACCTCAGATGATTAAGGTAAAAATGAAGATGCCTGTTACGTGATTTCATATTCCCTATTGATAATTAAGACATTAGAGCAGAAGATACACATAAAAAATGTCATTGTAATAGCAAACTTATTATTGGCACTTATTATCCCAGGCATTTGTCCTAAGTACTTATTTTTTAAAAGCTAAATTCTCACCCCATCTTATTAAGTACTAGCTATTATCGTCACCACTTCACAGAGGAGGAAAATTGTCACAGGTCTCGGAACTACCTTCAATCACAGACAGTAAGAAGTTCCATAAAAATCAAGAGGAACAAAGCCATATTTCTGATATAGTTGATTATTTTTTTCTAGTACCATATAAATATAAAAGTAGATGTTGGATTATTTCTTCTATAATATTAGAAGTTTGCATATTCAAGTATATTAAAAATATTTGGAGTGGATGTTAGGAAACTTTATTATTGGGAAAATCATAAATAATTTTTATTTATTTATAATAATCATAATAATTGTTATTCATCATTGCTGTATTTCATGGCATATTTGTTATTTTAGAAAGCTTCCCCTGATCAAAGTATAGGTTACACATTTTATAGTATATGCTTTCATAGCATCCTGTGTTTTCCTTTAGAATAATTTACTATAATTCAAATTTTAAAATTACATTGTACATGTCTGTGCAGTTTTCTAAATTATAACTTGCACAATGGCATGTACCTTATATTTTTCACTGATATCTTCACAAGTATCTACCACAGTTGGTATCACATGACATATACTAAACATTAGATAAATAAATTTTAAAATCCAATTATGTGAATTCAGTGACATTTTAGCCAATTGACTATGGGATTTAAGTCATTTTTTCTTTTTGCTATTATAAACCATGTATAAATTAATATTCTTACACATATATTTTAAATGCTATGTGATTATTTTCCTATGATCAATATCTAGATGTGAAACTCATGGGTAAAGTTGTGTGCACATTGCCAGAGTGCCCTTTACATTTACTACAAATTCAGTGTCCCATGTATAGTGTATGCATTTGTTTAAGGCAATGTAAGCTGTTTGATACCTAACAAAAGGGAAATTTATTTCACAATCATATAAAATTCATTTGGTGGTGGATCCCGTAATGGGAATCCATGCAGTCACGGAGGGACTCAGGCTGATAGAGTGTGCCAACTTCCATGCATGAACTCTTTGAACTTCAAAATCCAGACATCAGAGAAGGAAGAGAGACCATGTATGGCAGAGGAGAGCGGCCAGGGAAGTGGTGGACAGAGCGTGGTATGAGCCTGGCCTGGAAGTGACGTACATCACTTCCATCATATGCCATTATTCAGAATTTGGTCAAGTTACAACACCTGTGTGTACATGAAGACACAGTCTGGCTGTCCACAGAGGGGGAAAAGAATCACCTGCAGTGAATAGCTGGTTGTTGTCTGCCAGTGTAGGAGACTGCTAGGCTATGCCTTGCTAAAACAGAATAGAAACAATCTTTTTGACCTTTGCCAGTTTGAGACAGTAAAAGGTAAACTTTCTTCTTTCAATTATGGTTTTAAAAATCTCCAGTGAGATTGGATGTGTATACACATGCATGTATACTTATTCTTTTTATGTTGTCTTTCTTCCACATCTCTGGTAAACAGCCTTTATTCTTAACCCTTAACATGTACCTCTCTGTAGATTCAGACTTAAATTAGCCTGATTGTTTATCTCAGCACCATTATTACTCAATAGAAACTGAATACTTACTTCTAACCCCTTTAGCCTTGAGTATGGTTGGCTGAAATCTTAAATTCTAGAAGCAAACATAAAATTGAAGATCTTGACTGACAGTAGGTGATCTACAGATGTAACTGCTAAGCTAAGTGTTCGAAGTGCCAAGAGCCCATCCAAAAGAGCTCAGATTCAACAAGAAGTTCAAAGGTAAGTTAAAATGAGGCATGAAAATAAGTGAAGAGTTCAAGGCCAATGATGGTAATGGAAAAGGAATGAGTTCAAAAGAAAAATGAGCAGGGTCTTGGACTATAATAACAAGTGGGGCTGACTTGACTTTTTGTGTTTTTACTGGCAGAATAACATATTTAATTTATGAATTCAATTATACACATATTTTAAAATTATGTATTATATGAAATAATAGCATAATTTAAATATATTGCTTTTTCCATGCTTAAATTTTATGAGATGATTTTATTAGGAGTCTTTACATGCCTATTTGACCTAAACGTCTTAATAAGTACAAGAAACATTTTTTTCTCTTTTCATAATTTTTCTTTAAATAAACACATTTTTAATACTCCAGGTACCCCTATGACATTTTTATAGCACTTCTGTTTTAGAAGCTTTGCATACTATTTCTAATACTTTGGTGGTTCTCTCCAAACAGGTATATTTAGAATTCTAAAGCTGATCTGTCTCTCCCTTCTATATGTATCGGTCAAGTTTATGCTTGGGTGTATACAAGAGAAGTACCAAAATAGCAGCAATTTAAACATTAGAATTTATCTATTATGAAAAATAATTTCAGAAATGGGCATTCTAGGGTTTATGTGGCAGATTTATGGTTATCAGATACCCAAAATATTCTTTTTTATCTGCTTCATCCTCCTTAAAATCAATTATCATTCAATATGACTGCTAGAACTCAAGTTATTATGCTAACATTCCATGAATAAGGAGAAGGTAAAATCAAAAGCTAGCTAAATTTTCTACTTAGCTGAATCATATACCCTTAAGAAACCTTTATGAATATTTTGCACACATGTTGACTTCTCATTGACAAGATAATAATTCAAAAGTATACATAGCTGCAAAGGTGGCTGGTAAATATGAAACTTTAGTTACATCACCAACCTTAAAATATATTTTTAATAGAAAAAATTGAAAATGAATATGTGTATCATTACAGAAGTTTTGAGATACATGAACATCAGGAAACTTAAAATCCATGTCCACAGAAACAAAGGGCACCCTCCCAGTAGCACTGATAAGCCAAGGAAGTTGACACTTTCACAAGTGAATCAGAAAGGATGTGCTTGACTATGTTTCTTGGAAGTGAAATAATGGACCACAACACAGTCTGTCTCAAAACTTTCATAGTGACCTTAAAGTAGGTAACTGGTAGTCCTCACAAATACGATGAGGTACTTAAGATCATCTCGTCAAATTCCCCTCTTCCATCTTGCATATTATAACCAATATCTTATTTTTCTCTTATTTTAACTCCTCTTTTTATTAATATTCTCCTTACCTTTTTTAAATAATAAATTCTCATTTAGTTTTGCCAACATATTTTAGGGATTTCTTTTGCTGACCTCTGTTTCTTGCATTCTTTCTTTATCTTCTAATCACAATATGTGACAAATAATTGATACACCAAAATGTTAGTTCTCATGTACACCA
Organism: Arctocebus calabarensis; assembly: GCA_963573935.1. Classification (NCBI taxonomy): domain Eukaryota; kingdom Metazoa; phylum Chordata; class Mammalia; order Primates; family Lorisidae; genus Arctocebus; species Arctocebus calabarensis. Next base: position 11,416 of record CAUYON010208485.1, read on the forward strand.
TGGAATATTACTCAGCCATTAAAAACATGGAGACTTTACATCCTTTGTATTAATCTAGATGAAAGTGGAACACATTATTCTTAGGAACACATCACAAGAATAGAGAAGCATGAATTGTATGTATTCAATTTTGATATGAAAACAATTAATGACCTAGTACAAGGTGTGGGGGGAAGGGGAGAGCAGAGAGAGAGAGGGGAGGGGGTGGTGAAAGGAAGAGAAATGAGAGGGAAGGAGGGAGGGTGGTGGCGTCTTGGTGTGGGACGCAGCTCTTGGGGGCAAAACACAATTATAAGAGGGACTTTACCTAACAAATGCAATCAGTATAACTTGGTTTCTTGTACCCTCAATGAATCCCCAACAATAAAAATAAATAAATAATGTTAGTTCTCTTTCTCAAGTTGGCTTAGTGTTTAGATTGCTTGGTAACTTTGAGTGAATCAGTCCATATTAATTTCCTAACCCGAAAAATGCATTTGAGGATACTTATTTTGTTCTTCCTACCACATTATCACAGAATACTATGAGATGGTATATATAAAAAGTAAAAAGTGCTGTGGATTGCTAGGCAATGTTATTTATTTTATAGGCTGATTGAACTGTTGTAACATTTGATCAACTAGGTCAGGCGAGGATATAGTCAAGTGATTTACAAAATCATTTCATGTTTATTTGCTTTTCTTTCACTGATGATTTGCATATGAGGGTTGACATCTAAAAACTTAGATTATGGCACAGTAAAAAAATTATATTTATGAGGAAGGCTCAAAGGAACAGAAATTCCTAAGCCTATAAAGGTGATTTATGATGAATCTTCAAGTATAGGAGACAGGCCTTTTTGAAGAACACCCAATATCTGAATCTGATGTTTAGAAAACGCAAATAAGGGGATAATCGATTACTTCGCAAGAAGGCTCCTCACTCTTTGGACTGATGCTCTTTTACACAGGAAATATCCCAAATTGAAATAAATTGAATTTATAAAATTTAATTTGCCAAAAACATCTCAGAAAAAGGTGATCCATCTGTCTAAATGTCTCTTCTGCTAAGGATGTCACCATCTGCTTTCTAATCCCCACAAGGCAGCAAATAAGAGATTGAATTCTAAAATATGAGCTTTAAGGTGATCAAAGGAGGAATTTCATATCTAGGATATAGGCTTGTTAACCATAAGCTCTCATTAATGAAGGCAAGTTATGGAATTTACTGCTTGTTTTCAAAACAAGATGACCTTAGGCCAGGCACAGTGGCTCACACCTGTAATCCTACCACTCTGAGAGGTAAGGTGGATGGATTGCTCGAGCTCTGGAGTTCAAGACCAGCCTGAGCAAGAACAAGACCCTGTCTCTACTAAAAATAGAAAAACCAACTGGGCGTTGTGTCAGGCACCTATGATCTCAGTTACTTGGGAGGCTGAGGCAAGAGGATCACTTGAGCTCATCACTTGAGTTTGATGTTGTTGTGAGCTATGACACCATGGTACTCTACCCATGAGTAGGATTGTCTACCCAGAGTAAGATTGTCTTGAAAAAGAGAGAGAGAGAGAGAGAGAAAGAAAAAACAAAAAACATAAAGAAAAAGAAAGAAAAGCAAGGGTAAATAAAATTAAATATATATAGAGAGAGTAAAAATTAAAATGAGAAAAAAACCAAAAAAAAAAAAAAACAAGATGGGCTTCTTCTTAATCTCCAGGAAGATGAATTGTGAGTGTGCCTATCTAAAGACACAGGTAGGTGGGATGACCTTTAAGGCCCTACCAGCCCTAAGAGCCTATGGGTTTTCAGAGTGCAAATAGTATTCAGAGTCATTTCTGAAAATAGGAGAGATCTTGCCATATGGAATAGATTCACAATTTGAGATTTCATGTAGAAGACAGAGTAAATATAGAGGCAACTGAGGGCTGGAAGACATCTCTTCAGCAATATGCTTTCTGAAATCCATGACACCTGTTTTACTAAATTGGGTCATAAACCTAAAGAGAACATATAAAGATTTCTTTTTTATAGACATTTTCCTGGAGATTTCTATGCCTTCTTGTCTTCATGTTTAGCACAGCTCAGCAAGCATAGAAAGATACAGAGACGGAAAAGCAGAAGTGAAAAGCTTAAAGAACATTTTATAAATGTTTAATGTTAACACTTCAATTCAAATTTGACTTTTGTTCACCTGTTCATTTGGTGATTTGAGTTAGTTTGATGAGATAATAAGTTTACAATAACTGATTTTTTCCTTCCTGAAAAATATAATATTAGCACTATACATAGTGTCTCTGTAGTATTTTAGTAAATATTTAACAACTGGGTTTATGAAAGAAAAATGATTTTAAAGCTTTCCTTTGTGGTGTTTGCCAATTTCTATGGTGTAAATTCTTCCTCCATGGACAATTTCAGACTACCAACAGGATAGCAGTTAAGGCAGAGCTCTGAGCAGTTAGACAACTGATTCTCATTACCCAGCCCCAGCACACAGATGAGCCTTCTCTATGACATTTGCCACTCTTGTTATTGGACTAAGTCTCTGATTCTTTTACTTCGTTGGTTTTTTGTTTGTTTGTTTTCTTTTTCTGATTCTTTTCTGTTCTCCAGTATTCCTGCCATGATGCCTGGCACTTGTCTGGTGTTTAACTAATCTCTATTGAGAGAATGAGAGACTTGAAGAAGCTTTGAAATTACAAATTACACTGAAGTCCAATGATGAAAAGTAAAATCTTATTAGCATTTTCTTAATTTCGAAAGGTTTGAAATATGGAACATTCCATTTAGCCAATTCTCCTTTCTTGGTATCCAAAACCAGGTGTTGTCCAGATTAGGGAGTGTGTTTCCTTCCCAGGACAATATGCTAATAACAACATTTCTGAGATTATCTGTTTACTGAGAACATGTGATCCAATTCTTCCTGTAATATATGAGTGGGTGTCTGTTGAGAGGCTTTCGCCAAGGTTTTCCTACTTTTAAAAGGCACTTTTAATTGGGCATTCTATTAAACAGAATCTGAAGCCTCCTAACTAATCCACTGTATCAATTTTGCAGCATCCTTTAATGTTCTCATGACACACAAGTTCTTCACTGGTTGGTTTCTACCCAGCTTTGCTTCTCTCCTCTTTATATCCCAAAGCCATTTAAGGTCCTCTAAATACAGATGTAGTTCCTTAGCTTTGCTCAAGCATTTTCTTCTTTTTGGAACTTATCTCAAACCTCCACTTTCCTAATAATGCCTTGTATACTCAGAAAATCCCCAATAACCCTTTAAGACACATCCTCTCAATGTACTTTATCAAGATTTCCTTTAATCTAACTCCAATAATTAATTATTCTATAACCTGTGCTCTATATTTTACCATATAATGTATGTACTGCTGCCATATTTAAGTTATCCCCCCCTTCTCTTTTTTTTTGCAGTTTTTGTCCAGGGCCTGGTTTGAACTCACCACCTCCAGCATATGGGGCTAGCACGCTACTCCTTGAGCCACAGGAGCCGCCCATCCTGTCACCCCTTTTTTTGGTTTGCTTCTTCACTTATCTTTTCCTCTTTATGTCTCTGTGTGCACACTTATTTCCTTCACTTGCTATCTAGTGTCTACTTTGATGCCTGGAGTATAGAAAATGCTCCACCAATACTAGTAAATTAAAACGAATCTTCATATATATAGGCATAAATGCTATACTTAATTGAAACTTAAGGTGCTACTGAGGAATTTTAATATCCAATATCCTTGCTTTTGACTTTAAGAATGTGCCTAAGGGCTTTATATCTATTTCATATTGTACCATTTAAAAGGACACCTTTGTAACACTATAAGTAGCTCCTCCCACATCCTTGCTGCCATCCACCTGGGATGGAATAATTACCGAATTTCACATTTTTGTTACCTTCATCCTTCCGCAGAAGCCTCAGAAACACTCCCCAGTTTGCCACTGCCCTTTCACCCGACCTGATTTAATCCAGAAGGATTTTGATTTCTGAAACGTTGGTACTTTACTTGCTTTCAGGGAAGAATTAAAACACTTCATTATCACTATTATTTTTAACTAAAGCTTGGAATCCTGAGTTAAAAGACTTAGTTGGTGCAAAGTAAGGGGAAGCTTTGGAGCTCCAATGGCGAAAGCTGACAGGTGAGGGGGAGTTTAGATGTCGGCTCCCCAAGTAGCAAAAATTCAGAATTCTGCCTTATTCTCTTATGATGTACTAGAGAGGTGGGAGATCTCCAGAGGGAAGTAGGCACAGGACAGCTTGGCACCCACCTTCAGCCAAGATGCCCCGTGACCAACCAGGAGATGAGAGCAACAGAACTTGGGGACGCAGATGAACATGTGGTGTTGGACAATGAGTGTTTCAGGAAGATGATGTGAATTGAAGACCAGGACATTTGTCCCAAATATCCAGGATGATTTCTGTTACCACTTTGGGTGAGAAAGAAAGTCTCAGTGATGACTGAAATTGAGAAAAGGTAAAAGCTCAGAGTAGAAATTTAAAATGTAGCATTCTTTATATTCCAAGTTTCTTAGTACACCACGCATACAAGGAGAAAAATTGGGTTGACTGCAACACATATAAGCACATGTTGTTGTTTTTTTTTTTTTTTATCACAAGTTGGTCTTAGTTTTTTGGTTTAACTGTAGCTCTGAGAGTTTACCCCTACCAGGCCATGATTCCCAGGTCGAAGCAGTGAAGGATGACTTCCCTTTCCCTTAAAAGTTTTCCATTTCTCTTTGTATCTCCTCACCTATAAGAAAAAGCAAGTATAAAAACACAACATCATGTCAACGCATCAGTAAAATGTGAATGGAAGGATGGAGGAAATTTGTATTCATGCTTCACCAATTATATACTTGATGATTACAATATATTATTTAATTCTCAAAAGCTTCTGAAATATGGCTGTTCATTATTAGTTTTCCCACAGATCAAAAACTTAAGCCTCACAAAGATAAAATAGCTTGGCAAGGTTCAGTCCCATCAAGGAGGTACCAGTGATAAATTTCTATTAGCAGCTTATAGTCTTTCTTCTGACACACAAATAAAAACACAAACTAAAGCCAAAAAGAAGGAAAATCCTCTGATGGGGTAGAGAGTCTGAAATTCAGAGAAAAGGGTTCACGGTGAAGTGTGTCCTGTGGAATGAAAGGAGGGCAGTCTGTAGTTTGTTGAACTTGACTCATAATTCTAGCATCTTACATCATTCCCAACAGGCCATTTCTGACAGATCCACCATATATGGGACAAATAGACCCCTAAATCTATTGTGCATTGATTCTTTTTTAAAAAGCTGCTGCTAATTTCTTCCCCTGAAAAGTGCAAATGCTTGCACTTCTCATGTGTGATGTTAACAGAGAAATAAGATAAAATTCAATTTGCCTCATTCAATCCTAACCAATTCAGCTTGGTTGTAAACCAATTCGAGTAAAGTAACAATCCATCTAAAAGGTGCCCTTAAAGAAAGAGTGCAATAATCTACTTAAAAACAATTTGAAAAATTAAGGAGACCTACATGTGGGATAGTAAAAATCTTCTTTGCTAAGCCATCTCAATAACTCTCAAAGAGCAGACAGCTCTCAACTCAATAGGCCCATATATAAAATGGTGAACCTTTCCCAAGTGTCTGAGAAATATGCATGTAAAAGAATTTTATGCAATTATGTTCAGGGAGTATTAAACCTTAATTAATATATCGGTGATTCCAATAATAAAATGCCTAGTGTTGTCTAAGAACAAATGGAAAGCATTAAACCAATGGGTAGATTTATGGCTAAATAAATCAAGCACATTGTCAAATCCATCAGGGAAATCTTTCCACCTATATGTGTCCTTGATTCTAGAGAGCTTCCTCCCAGACCGCCAGACATTCTGTCAACGGTACTCTGCACGCATGAATTGTGACGACTGCAATACATTTAAATTATAGACGGGGCGTTTTCTGGTGAGCTGTGTGTCTGTGAAGTGACCAGACTTATATAGGGTGGTCTAAGCTGGTACATCTGTGCATGGGCTGCAGCGGTATTAGCTGGAGCTGGGCTGGGAATATGGAGGCTTGAGACACTCAGATTAGTGGAAAAGAGAAGCAGCTGCATTGAAACATAGGAAAAACAAAGAGAAAAAAAAGGGATTTTTTTTTCTTATGAATATATTTAACATGTTAAACAGATTCTGGCAATTTCCTGATGGCTCCAAAAGAAGCTTGAGCTGAGATTTTCACAGAGAGTATTCCAGGCCCTGAATACTGTACCTCGTGTATTGAATCACATCTGCTACAGAGAAGAAGCAATGAATAATTAACTCGGCCTCCACATCACCACCATAGATTACAGTCATCTTGACTGCTGGACTGCCTTGCACAACATAAACCATTTAGAAAACTCTGTTACTCTCTTTCCTTTTAAATTTGTCTTGCTATCACTTACCACTTAAAAGGGGTAAATCTTCCTCTAGTTTTAATTAAAGTATTTAAAATAATTTACATTGAAATCATATGTGCTTGGGTCTGTCAGAATTGATGCTTTAATAACATGCCATCCTTTCTCCATTGCCCTGAAATCTGTTAAAATTACCACTAATCTAATTGGGAACAAAGTTGTCAAATGCATGCGGCTCTGACAGTTTGTCTTTCTGCAAACTGCCGACAGATTGCAAGATACGCATGTGTTGAGCAGATGGGTAAGTTAAAAGGAACACCAAAAAAAAAAAAAAAAAAGCAATTTATTAAATCACCTGGAACCAGCAGCTCCGGTCCAAAAATAGTGAGAATGAAATATAGCAGGAGCCGGGAGAGCTGGCACTAGAATATACCAGAAGGTACCGGTTACAAAACAAGATAAACATTTGGAGATGCCTCAGCTGTGTTACAGAATAATGAGGAGTTATTTAACCCGATATAGATTACCAGCCAAAATTAATTTAGGGTGCAGCTTTTTTGGAAAGAGATTTGCAACGTGATTGCTTTAACCCTTTGCTGGCTTCTTGTTATCACAGAAGGACTGGCACACTTTTCTCCTCCTTGCGTTCTCATAAGAATTAACACACATTCATACATATGAATCCACAACCAAGTACATACAACACACTCTCATACATAGACACTTATTCATATTCATATATATATGAACACAGGTACATCTGAGCACCCACATCCTAACTCGTATGTGTTATCGATGAATACATACGATCTCGTATGTATACAGCCATGAGATCTATGTGTACCTGTATGTACGTACAGTCACTCCTACCTACCTATGATCACTTCATGAGAGATCGCTTGTTTTCCACTCCTTTTTTTGTGAGACACAGTCTCATTCTGTCTCCCAGGCTAGAGTGCCGTGCTGTCATCAAAGCTCACAGCAACCTCAAACTTGTGGGTTCAAGGGATTGTCCTGCTTAAAACCTCCTGGGTAGCTGGGCCTATGGGCACCCAGATAATTTTTCTACAGACAGGGTCTCTCTCTTGCTCAGGTTGGTCTCAAACTCCTGGCCTCAAGTGATCCTCCCTCCCTGACCTCCCAAATGGCTAGGATTTCAGGCATGAGCTACAGTACCTGGCCTAATGCAAGGTCCTGAGTAAGCCACACACGTGTGGGTTACCCAAGCCATAGCTGCTGTCAGCGTAATTGCTCTCCTGTGTTCCATAGGTGACTGCCCAGGCAGGAGGTGGAGGAAGTGTGGGGAAGGAGGAGGTTGGGGAGCAGGGGAAGTGAAACCTAATGGCCTCTTGCTCACAGGGCCCCAGAGCTACTCTGTGTGATCGGAACTTTTGAAAGGTGTTCTTTGAAGACTTATGTGGAAGGATCCGATAAACCTTCAGACCCAAGAAATAAAGAGGAGATATTTTCACTCATATTTCTCTCATTGAGGCAACCTGGACCTGTACAAAATCATCAATTCAATTTTTAAAGGGCAATAAATTTCAAATAAAGATATATTCTGTCTCTGCTGAGAGCCAGAGGCCCAGAAAATTAACTCTCTCTGTGTTCCAGGAACAGGCCAATACAATCACTTCAAGGAGAAACTCTTGCTGGAAATGCAGGTGAGCAGCGGTGGAGAGTGACCCCAGCCCCGGGAGCAGCGCAGTGGGGCCCAGGGACCAGGTCTGGGGCTCTCTTGCTTTGCTCCTCCCCTCACGTCACTCGCTTCTCCTGGGGACATCATCCACTTTCACAGGTGTGGGCACTGTGCAGTTGGCTGCCTTGCAAGTCTGTATCTACAGCCCCAGTTCTCTCACTTGGATTAGAATCCTGTACCCCATCAACTGTGGCTAATCGCCACACATTCCTCCGACCTCTCTTTGGTTCAAAATGAGCTCAACTCCTCGGTAACCCATATCTCTTTATCATCTAAGCCAGAGACCTGGGAACGAAGATTGAATCACCTCTCCTATCCACCAGCCCGTCCCCAGGTCCCACCAGGGTTGACCTCCAAACATCCCCATAAATCTGGCATTTGCACTCCATGGGTAATGGGACATCTCCGCCTTGGCTTTCCTCGTGCCCTGGGTGGATATCAGCATAGGTCTCGCGTTCAGAGTTTCATGTCCGCTCCGCTCTGTCCTCCACCGGGCTTATCCTGAGTTCCCATCGGACCGCATGGCTTTCCCGAGGGGTGCCCTGGACCTTTCAGGCTTGCCCCAGCACACCTTTTCTCTCACTTTATCCACCGCAGCTGAAGGTGGAGGAGGAAGTTGACTCTTGCTTTCTCCTGTCCTGTCCCTGCTGGGCCGTGGGATCAGTCACCACATTTCTCCCCCGAAGGCCACAGGTCCCCTTGAGCGGCCTTCTTCATCCACAGCTTCAGCTGCAGCTCTGTCCAGGTCCTGGGGAGTCTTCCTCCCGTTGTCCTGTGGCCCTGGGAGGTGTTTCCTCACCTCTGCTGCTCACCCGAGGATGCTCTACCGAGCTAGTCTCCCAGCCCGTTCATTGTAAACAACCCCTCCATTACACCCTCTCAAATAGGTTTCTGTTGTTTTATCTTGGGGTCCCAACTGATACATTCCCCCACTGCCACCAGGATGAAAAGTTCAAATTCATTACACAGCAAACACAGCTCTTTAAAATCGAGCCCTTGCCCCCATCCCACCCCCTCCCCACCGTGCCTGCCCTCACACCTCTCATATTTAGCCGGGGACACCGTATTAAGCACACCTCTCCATCTCCGCCCTGCCCTTGGTAGGAAACACCCCCTCGCCCCGGCTACCTCACCAGTCTCAGCTTCAGACGCTCTCTGACTCTCTCAATTAATTTTCTCTTAATTAAAGATGCAACTCAAGGGTGGCACCTGTGGCTCAAAGGAGTAAGGCGCCAGTCCCATATGCCAGAGGTGGTGAGTTCAAAGCCAGCCCCGGCCAAAAACCAGAAACCCCCCCCCCTCAAAATGCAACTCAAACACCAATTTTTCCAGAAAGCCTTCCCTGAGTCTTTGGGGTCCCCATTTTCAGCCATGGTGAAAAGCTTTTATAGACTCACAATAAATATTACATATGAAAGGCTCTGGGAAGTTGCTTGGTGAGGTTTTTGACCCTCTAAATTAATTTTCGGATTCTCTTTTGCCCCTTCCTTTCCTTCCCTCCCTCCCCTTCTCCTTCCCTTCTTCCCCCTTCCCTTCTTCCCCCTCCCCCCCTTTCTTTTTTCTCTCTCCTTTCTTTCTTCAATAAACAGTTTTCTGTTATTTAATCCTAATGACAATTTTTGTTAAAGTCAAGTCTTATTATTGTGCTCATTTTTAAACTGAAGAAAGTGGAACTTAAGGAGCTTGAATGTCCTATTCGATGGCAAACAGCTTGCGTGAGAAGGAGCCAAGATTTCGATGCAAAAAGTTTCGCTCTAGAGTCTGTACCCTTAATGAGAATATTAAAGGCAGAATTTGGTTATGTCTGGGTGTTACTTATATTTACAGCATATGTGTGAATATGTATAGATAATCCTTACATATTAAAAGGAAGAAATGTATAAGTTTTTATCAAAGGTAAAGAGCCAGCCAAACTGTATGTTTTAATTTAATAGATTAAGTTAAATGTGGCATTCTGCTTCCAAGCCAGGGTTAAATTTAGGAACCACTGGTATGATATTTAAGATACCACAAGTTAGTAATATTTGCTTAATTGTTCAGTTTTCAAGATGGCAATTTTTCACACACAACTTGGGAGTTAATGAAATATTAAGATCCCCAAAATAAGTATTAGAGAAAAACAGAAATGGTAAATATGTATTTTCTAACAAATCTCAAAATATTTTGAGCAGGGTAGTCCTAGCCAGGAAGTTTCACTTAGCCGTGGAAAGAAAGGCAAATTCAGAGGTAAGAAAATGCAACTATTTTCAGCCCCTTGCAGGACAAAGATCTTCCATAACTGTGAAGATTACCATTATCAAGTAAGCAGGTAAGTTTTGATAAAATGCTCAGTGGGTGGAGGAAGGAAGGGTAACCTACTCAGCCAGTCAGATTAGTGGTTCAAATCCCAGTACATTGATAGGTATTATGGCCATATATTATAATTTACTAACATTTTCAGTGCCAGATAGGAACAGTTACGAAAGTGCTTGTGTAAGCTGAAATGCAAAATTCAATTGTAAGGTTTGACTGTCTCTAACCGTTAAGATCATAAGCAGTGAAAAGTCTGTATCCAAGCTGTTTTGTCACTCATATACCCACTCACACAGGAAATCTCCAGTGGTCCTGAGGAAGGTACACATCACCGTCCCTAGAAACAATTTTTTGAAAACATACAAATCTGTAGTTCAAACCAGATTCTGAATCAGTAGTTCTGAGTGAGCGCTAGATTCTACAGACTGAAAACCTCTTAGATGAATCTAATAGCCACCCACAAATTATAGAGAATGGGCTAGGTTACACCACAGTAATAAAATTGAGTCCACCCAAATCTCAGTGGCGTAATGCTGTGAGTTAGCAGGAAAACTAATCACCCTGGTCACGCAGTGGTTTCTTCATCAGATTCCGTCCTACCACGATCATAACAGCCTAAAGCAGTGGGAAGGGGCCAGGCCAAACCCTGCCCTAGATCTTAACACTTCTGCCTGGAAATACGGCTTCTTACATTCCATTGGCCAACACCAGTCACATGACCACCTTTTCAGTAGTTCAAAGGGGTAGGGAATTGTTAGTTCCACCATCTGTCTGGAGATGAGAGAGACCTGGAAATATTTGTGAAAAACACTAATGCCTGCCAAAATCTCTGATTAAGAACCATGAGTTCAGTCTCTTTAGTTTACAAGGAAAGAAAGAAATCACAGAGAATTTAAGTGAATTTCCAAAATCATACAGCTAATTAGTAGACCTCAAATTAGCATAATGGTTTCCTGACAATCCAACTAGTTTCTTGGAGGATTCCAGCTAGTTTAACCTACTTATCCTTCCACGCATTCTTCTCTTCTTTTTTACCCATTTGGTAGAAACTTTCAAAATCAGAAAAATGTCTCCCCTTCACAATAATTTAGAGTTTGTGATTTATTTGATGGCAGTTTTAAATAAGATGTTTTTAACCCCACTTAGAAACAGTCCACTTTCATGATTTATTACAACTTTCTTTTCCTGGTTAATTAAACTCATTTCTTAGGAAATGACTCATGGCTAATCACACTAAGAGTAAAATTAGTGATAGTTCCCTCTTTGTTATAAAATGAATGTAAATAATTTTAAAGGCAATTTTTCTAAAATCAAAAGACCATGTAATAACTCCAGATCAGCGTCATTATGTAAAATAGCAGACTCAGGGAATAGTAAATCCAGATGCTGTCCTATTATTGCATGATACAAGGCAGAAATTTATTTTCCCTTATTATTAAATCAAGCTCTATCAATCAGCTTTCTTTGTGTAAATGCTTTATTTGGGAGAGTTAAAGTTCCATTTAAAAAATCCTAGACTAAAACCTGTTGTATGGTTTCTTTGCCCACTGGAGGCATATAAAACCATTACATTTAAGTGTCATAATAGCTAGCATATGCTATTTCTTAGAGATGACACCGCCATCTGGATTAAGGGCTACTGATGATTTCATACAATACTCCAGCTTTCTTCGGGTAAAGAGAGGCCAAACAGTTCCGACTTTAACTATCCTGTTGTACTAATGAAAAATAACAAAAGGTCATACTTATGTTTGACCTACTTGCTGGAGATCACATACTGCTTTATTAATGAATTATATAATTGTTATAGTAGCCGAGAGTGCAGCAGGCAAGCCAGATGCTTGCGTTAGGAATGTGAGTTTCAGTCCAAATCCATTGTGCAATATTATCCATTTCAAAGCAAGTCAATCATGAGATGTTCCTGGTTCTAGGAGCACCATTCTATAGTAGAAAGCCCACCTGCCTTTTGTTTACATCTTGACTCTCTTATTTGCTAATTGTGGAAACTTGTACATGTGAGTAGATCTCTCCGAGTCTCAATTTCCTTTAATTATACAATGAGAATAATTGTGCCTATTGAAAGATTGTAAATAAACTTAAGGATTAAATCTGTAAAATCTCTACTAAAGTATCTCGTTATTATTTTTTTCTCTCTCCCTAGTCATTTTTATTTCCTTTATCTGGGCAAAGAGAAGCAAAACAAGAGATTAAAAGCAAGGATGGGTTCAGCATATGGAAGAAGTCAAACTGGAAACGTGATAAGCAAAGGCTGTATTACACATTATGTAGCTATTCCTAGAATAGCTTTCTAATGTGGTGGAATCACCAGACAATAAAACTACACTCCTGTGTCTAATGTGATAGCAACACTGGTTCTTTTTCACGAGAGCCACCCTAATGGCTGGCTATCTTTAAAGGTCATTCGATGAACTCTCTCTGATAAAACTGGTGTAATCTCTCCGCTCCCTGGAGTCATTAAATATGTGAGTGAGCGGGGGTGGGGAATTGAGGTGGAAACACAGAAGAGTGGAGGAAGGGGGACCCTCTCACCTGACTGCCTCCCCTCCGGCCCCTTGGCTATTGTCATGCATGCAGCAAACCCTCTGGGCCAATCCATCTGACTGGCTGTGCAGGGAATGGGGCAGCCTGGATAATTGATGGGCTCAATCTGACCAGGCACAGGTGGCACAGGGACGGCATACAGCAGCTTCTCGGGTTTGCCAGTGCCATCTGTTGCCATAAAAACATCTGTCGTCAAGGTCACCCTGTCACCCTCTGTTAAAGTTACAGGTTTGGTGAGTAGGATAATGTCACCTAAGAAGAAGGCGTATATATGTCGGGGGCTGGGAAGGAAGAGAAGAAAAACCAAGATTCACAAAAGCAATGAGCAATCTTTCTTTCTTTCTTTTTAAATTATGAGATGAATAAGAATAAGAATAAGAATTACTGAGTAAGACAAATGAGAAAAAATATACATGCTTTTAAAGGAGAACCTCTTCTAAAAGCTTCTCCAAAAGATCATTGCCATTGTTCTCTTTAGCTAAAACATTAGCTCATTTTATGGAGCAAGAACATTTTAACCAGAGGCGTGACATACATTTGTAAAAGAAATAGGATCTGAGATTGTGCTAGGATTTGCTTACAAAGACAAGCACTTTACTCTCTGCCTGCTAACTTTTAAAACCAATTTCTGATTTGATCCTTTTGTGTATGTACATTTGATTAAGCATCTGTGTGTGTGGGCGTGTGTGTGTGCGCGCGGACACGCGTGTCCACAGCATGCTTACAGAGGGAGCAGAATGGAAAGGGGTGTTGCATTTATCAAAGTATTTAACTGGCATTTGAGCTTTGCTCTGCTGCCAGAGAGAATGACCCATTTGTTAATAAAGAACAATTAACTTAATAGACTCAAATGATCTGATGGACGAAGTACTGTAATGAAGCAAATGCGATATTGGATTTTTAAGCAGTGAGTATTACACGTGGCCAGACTTCAGCAGCAATGGTTCATCCTTCTCCATCTATGTTGCTGATGCTTTCTAAAGCAATTTCACCCAGTGGCAAAGGAACATCATTCCCATCTGTTTAGGAAGTGCAGCTTTACTTATTGGACCAATATTGCTGGCACCATGGGCTTTCGGGGACTTGATGATTATCATTGAAGGGTGAGGGAAGAAAGGGGAGGTAATCCGCAGGATTTTATGAAACACACTCACATCTGCCATATGGAACATGAAGGGCATAGACGAGGGCAATACGGTTTCCTGGCTGGAGGGAGTGTCAGGGAAGGAGTGGACAAAGAACAGGTGAACAGTCCTCGTTTACCTGGTAACAGCCTGGTTACCAAACACCGGGCAGAAATTAAAATGGCGATCTTGGAAAGAAGCAAAATGTTATGGACAAAGGCGATTTTAACATTGTTGAATGTGAGGAGGGTATATAAAATTCAGTTTGTTCCTTGATTCAGTTGTTTAACGTTTAGATAGTAAAGACAGGATCACTATTTGGGAATTAAAGGAGGTTCCACTGCCACTTTTTTCCTCTAGTTTCAGCTGCCAGGAGGATCACCTCTTCCTGATCCTCTTTTTCTAGTCCGATAATATTGGTTATAAAAGAATAGACCAAACATTTAATTCAAGCAAAGGGTCATAAATATTGATTTCTGTACATGGGATTTCAAAATTATTTAGTGACATATGCTTGATCTACATTTCAGAGGGAACAAAGGATTATTGCAATTATTTGGCTTCTTGTACAAAATGAACTTTCTTTATATGTTGGTTTAATGCTTTCTGATGCTAAAGTATGTCAATATTGTACCGTTAACTTCAAGGTGACTCTTTCCTAAATTTGATGCAGTTGATAAACAACTGGGCTTGGACTGCTAACTGGCTATATGGTCTAGGAAAATTACCGCAGTGGTCCTGGAAATAAAACCACAAACTAGTCATCCCAACCTGGTTCCTTAAGTGCAGGAATTCCTTGATTTTGTATATGTCTTCCTCCTTCTAGTTCATAAAGACAAATCACTTCCCTGGATTTTCCACTTGATCCCAATATCTTAAATCAGTCGTGCCCTGCCAGCTTTAAGCCTAGTTCTATACCCTAAGTTTGACAGCTGTCTCTTGTCCCTCTGAATCTGTCCACCTTAGCGATTCCTTCCTAGGACTTCACACTTTACTAATGTAGCACATCAGGGAAACAACTTAGCATCTCGTTTTGAGGCATTGGCTTTGAGGTCATTATGAGCAGTCAGCTACTAACTAGCTGAGTGACCTCAGGGTAGCTTCTTAAACTTCTCATCTGCAAAATGGACTTTAAAATGGCAATTGATGTATGGAATTCTTAAGGATTAAAATGTCTGACATATTGCAGGTGAAAAATCCTAGTGGGTATTAAGATTATTAGTTGTTAGCTTAAACAGTTAGTGCAAACTAAATACCACTATTTCTTGCATAAAAATATTTCCAATTCCTGGCTTAATCCCAGGAAGTTCATTTGATGTGGTTCCTTCCTCAGTGTGAGAGTCAGGCTAAGCTTGATTCCCTAATACATTGTGGTTGGTTTAAATAAATATCTCTTCCTATCCATCGGCCTGGAAAGTAGAGGAGGTGTTTCCTGTGGGTAATTCTCGGGCTGTACTCCATAGGACCCAAAGACCTTCACAAAAGGAATGTGCATCACCATGAAAGGACCAGACTACCATACAGCTGCACCTTTCCCAGCCAGAGCTGCCTCTCTTGACTGCTCGGCGTGTGTGTAGTACATAGGACATGTGAAATACTGTCCTGTAGAAAACGCATTTGAAATCTACCACCTTGATGGTTCCTAACATACCATTCAGCATTAATATTCTGATTTTATTTTAATTAAATCCTAGCTGTGTACATTAATGCAATGATGCGGTACAATGTGCTGGTTTTATATACAATTTGAAATACTTTCATCAAACTGGTTAACACAGCCTTCACCGCATTTTCTTTGGTGTTGTGTTGAGACATTGATATTCTACACTTAGTAGATTTAACATGTACCCTTGTAAAATGCACCATAGGTGTGGTCCCAATATTCGGACTTCAAAACTTTGACCCGATATGTTCCAAGAGGAGGCCATAGAATAAAAACATAACTTATTATCCTTTGTGATGATCCAAGGAGTTCATCCTGAACGCAGGAATTTTGAGGTGCTATGAAGAGAGAACTGCACAGCTACAGTGCACTCTTTTTTTCCTACAGCGAATAATCTTGGCCTGAGGATGCCTTTGAATGTTCATGTTAGTAAAATGTCTTTCTGCTTCTCTTTTGCCAACTTCCTTGACTCCTTTAATCTGCTACTCTAGGATGCTGTCAAGTTAGACACTAAATAATACAACTTGGGAGTCGTATGTGAAAATTGAGACCGTAAAACTGAGCGAGGACACCAAGACCTCCCCTCAGAGAGACACCTGCAGAGATTTCATCAGCTGGCTGCTTGGTGGCTTCACTCAGGGGACTCAGTTTCTGAATTTGGGCTTTGCTCGATCGGGAGGATGAGTTAACACTTGTTTTAAAGCAGTTAGGGGTGGAGGAGCCCCAAATTTGTAGTATTTGTTAATTTCCATCATGTGAGTAATCTTACCATAGCTGATTTCAAGGTACCATTGTAATGTCATCGAACACAGACCTGGGTGACCCCAGAATTAGGAAGGGGGATGCATGCACGTGGCCTGCCCTAACACACCTCTGTGTTGGAGACACTGTCAGGTAAGCGACTTGTGTAAAGTGACCTGCTACTCTGCTTCACGAGCATCTGCCCGAATACTTTACACTATTAGAAATCTGAGACTTCTGGAAGCCTGAACCCACTGTAAGATCTTAACTCTTGGCTATTCTTCTGCAGAGATTGGCTTCTCTTCTACTTGAACACTTATGGAGAGCATACCTGTCCTAGACTCTGGGTTAGACACTCACTGCCATTGAGCTCTTCCAACCCCTATAATAAGCCTCTGAAACAGGGACTAAGGTGAGCTATATTGTAAAAATGAAGAAACTGAGGCTTAGAACGGTTAAGTAGCGTGGCTAAGGACACAAGACAGAACAGGAATGTGAATTCAGGAAATCTAGCTCAAAACCCCACATTTTTTGAACCACTGTGAACCAACTTTGTAAATAACATCGCACATCTGACTGAGACTTTTCTAACAACAAAGCATGTTACCTAAACAAATGCCTAACTGATGATTATCCATCCATTATTAGACATGGTTTAAGTGTATAACTTGTACATGATAGTGTTAGTATGGTCAATTAAAAAAGCTATATGTAAATTCGTTTTTATCAAAGGAAAGAAGAGAGAGATAAAACATCAAAACATCATAAATTGGATTTTGATCCTTCAACTGTATTTTCTTTTTATATTTCCTTTTCATTTTTTATTGATTTTGAAATCTTAGTTATCATGCAAGTTATGTAATATGCCCAGCCTAAGTCAATGGCTTTGAAAAATAAAAATAACAAAAGAGCAAATGAAAGTCTGATTTGCCTCAAGGCCTATTAATTCAAAAGTACCACAATAGAATATTGGTTTGCAAATAATGTGCCTGTGACCATCACACAGCCACATAATTTATGTCACCATAAATGCAATGTCACATTTTAGGGGACTTCTAATTTAATTGAGTTTAAAGTTGGCCAACATCAGTCGTTTATGCCTCTCTGAATAGACTATACTTACTTCTCAGAAAATGAAAGCAAAATGTAACATTCAGAAGGATGGTCAGTCTTTTCTAGAGATGAATATCCTTCCTCCAATGACCTATTTCAATGTGAATACATGAGGATAAAGAAACAATGGAACTGCACACTCTTTTTATAATAGCGGCTATGGGTGATCCAAGTTGATATTCAATGAATCAATTCCCTTTCAAGGTCATCCACCCTAGTAAAGGTGAAAGCTTTATTCTGAAGGGAAACAGGAGTTATATCTATATATCTAGTATCTGGTGACAGACACACGGAAAGCCCTGACATCAGCATGATTCGATCTATCCGGCTAAAAAAAAAGTATACCCTCTTTTTTTTTTGAGATAACAAAGAACAATAAAAATAAGTGCGTCAGTTTTGTGCAGGAATTTACTGTTCTAGTAAGAACAGAATACCTATGTATGTACTTACAAGCTATACACAAACAATAAAACAGAGTGGTCCGGCAAAATATTCATCTTTTGCTTGATAAAACTCTTCTCTCTGGCAATGAGTCTCAATAGTCCACTTTCCCCAGGTATCAAGGAGATAAGCAAAAACTAGGTTAGATTCCACCTTATTCTTGTGTAATTGTAGCCACTTTCAAGTAAAATGAAATCTGTGTGTGTGCGTGTGAGCGTGCTGGCATATCCCTTTGCCAAAAGGCTAGAACTCTAATCTCAGAAGAACGCGCCACTTAGCAGGGTCTGCAAAAGTTCAGGTGGCGAGGGAACACACCTTTTCCCTCTTTTCCCAACTCCTCCCAGGCCCCATTAAAAACAAGTAACCCTATACTCTGCTTATGGCAGTCTCAAGCTAATTAGACTTTGACAAGAATGTAGGCAATGCTCAATTGCAGAAAATTAGCATGCACATTTCTCTACATGTTTTGGGGGAGAAGGGAGAAAGAAAGTCATGTGAAGAATCTTTCCAAAAACTCAGCCAGATCTCACTCATATCTGCACACTTCATGTCACATTAACTCACCCAGCCTGACACCCAGAGGTACACCCGCCAGCTGACTGACAAGGCTGGGTTTTAGCTCTTTAATAACCGTCTTGTATGTATAGACCTATATATATCCAGAATCTATGAAGTACACAGATGATTATTTAGGATTAATGGATCATCCCAAGTGCCAGTTGGCACGTTTTGAGTAAAAAATGTAACAAATGCAGCTGTTTACTAATAAATAAAGCCTCAGCTGTAAGAGAAATAAATTAGATGCATTTAATTGGTAGGCTGCAAACCTCTCCTTTATTACAATGCAGCTTCTTGTTATTTTATGATGTCAGGGTAGATGGCAGACTGACAGAGTGTTTACGAATCACAGTTTGCAGATGGCACTCTTAGTTTTCGGCAGCTATGAGCACAAGTAGCATGAGGCCTCAGTAGTGGATTTTGCCAAAGACGACCCCCTGAGAATTAGCTGTCTCCATTTTTCCTGTGCCAATCTCTCCCTGGCAGAACCCTACTTCACAAACCCACCTCCAATAAATTGTGGCTGCCTGGCAGGGAGTCAAAGACAGCTCACACTCAGAGGATGCCATCATCTCGAGGGGATCTCTTTGTCACTGCCGAGGAGGCCTGTGTGATGGTCCTTAGAGCAGGCTCCTTTCAACTTCTAGTGAGGAAGGTGACCAAGGCTCAGGCAGGACAGAAACCCGCCCCTTTCCAGTTCACTTGGCTCACTGTGCCCACCCCCTGCAGCTGACAGGATGATTTCGCATCTCCTGCGCACAGCATAAGGTCCTTGCACTTGGGATTCAGTGCATCCCTGACTAATGACAGCTTTGTCATTGTACAGCTGGGGATGGAGAGGGGAAAGGTTACACTAGCCCATGGAAGTGAAGCTTCCCAGCTTCTGGACGCCCTGCGTTCCCTGGGTCACTGTTCACCTCCATGACGGGGAATGGCACACAGGAAACATGCAGTCACGATTGTCACGATTTGTTTATTTTTTCCACCAGTCATAATTGATTTTTATGTAATGGATTCTGTTTTAGAAAAATGAAGGATCAAAAGAAGAAAAAGAAAAATGAAGGATCAAGGCTCTTTGCAGAGAACAAAGTGTCATCTGGACATGTAATAACAGAAATGATAAGATTAACGATAAGAACAGTAATAATATTAATATCAGGAGTAACCATTTGAGCACTCGTTAGAGGGCAGGCTAATCTCACTTCCCACGGGAATACAGACATGCCCACACGATAGTTTAAATCACACGTGTACCATCTCCTTTCTCTTGTTTCCTGTTCCTACCTCGCAGTGTTTAGGCGTCTGAGCTTCTGTCTGGTAAGAAATCCTGAGTTTGCTGCCTCCTTCCTTCCTCTTTCCCTGTCTGATGGAGACACACAGAGGGGATCTGATCTCTCCAGCTGTCTTATGAACCTTTGTGCAGCCAGTCAAGCTGAGCTAGGTAAAGAAAGCGTACAAACGCAAATGAGTTTTATTTGTTGGTGTCAAAAACTTCTGAAAATTGTAGGTGGGAAAGGAATCAAACGCAGATGTTTCACTTTAGATGAGACATTCTGTCTCATAACGCCACAAAGGATTTATTTCCAATGAGGGAAAAGTCATCTGTTGTTATAAAAAATGTGTGCCTTCGTCCACATAGGAAGCACATGGTGAAGACGTGTGTTCTTACCGCTTTGAGTGAATAGTAGAGTTTATAGCCAGCATAACAAGGCAATATATCAACGTACACGTACAAAACAATAGCTAAAGCAGAATCTCCATTGCTGACCACCTCTCTACATTAACTTCCTATTTCAATTGATCTGATTTTCATAGAATGGACATGCGCCACATGTATGTATCTTGACCACCTCCCTATGTTGATCATTCTGTGACAGTTCCTTGGGTGGTAGGCTTACAGAGGATCTCCTAAGGCACCCAGATTGGAAGGGAAGTCTTAAAACCATTTTATTCGTAGATGACATAAGCCTATATGAAGACAATCCTAAACAATCTACAAAAAAACTAAGAAATGAATTCAGCACATAAAGGTACAAAACAATTTTGCTTCTATATGTTGTAAGTGAATAATCTAAAACTAAAATTAAGAAAACAATTTTATTCACAGTGCTATCATGAAGAACAAAATATTAGGAACACATTTTTAAAAATATGTATCAGGTTTATGCACTGGAAACTACAAAACTTTGTTGAGGAAAATTAAAGACATAAGTAAAGTGAGATATATTCTATGTCCATGGATTGGCAGATTCAGTACTGGTAAGACAGAAATTTTTCTCAACCTTATCAATCCAATGCAATTTAAATCAGCAAAATCCCAGCTGCTTCTTTAAAAACAGAAACGCATGGCGATTCTAAAACGTGTATGAAAATATGAAGGATTCAGAATAACTGAAACAGTTTTGAATAAGAACAAAATGGGAGGACTTTACACTTTCCAATTACAAAACTTACTATAAAGCCGCAGTAAAAAGATAGTGTGGTAATGGAGTAGGGTTAGAAATACACATTAATGCAACACAATCTGGTGTTCAGAACGATACCCTTACATTTGTAGTTAATTAATACTTGACACACATGACAAGGCAATTCTGTAATCTTTTCAACAAATGATGTGGAGACCCTCATACAAAGAGATAAATTTACTTGCTAACCTTTTATTACATAAGAAAATTAGTGGATCGTCAGTCTAAATACACGAATCAAACTATAAAACTTTTAGAAGTAAGCATAGGGAAAAAATAGAGGAAATTGGTAGGGGCAGAGTTTTCCTGAAGAGAAGATATCGAGCAGAAAATGGATTACGAGGAGCTTATAAAAAGCCAAGAGAAGAGTATTCCATGCTCCAGGCAAGGAGAACAGCAGTTACAGGTGCTCAGAGGTCAGAGTGAGACATGTATTTTCAAGGAGCCAGAAAACCAGTGCGATTGTTTGCATTTTGACATCAGGTTAGACAAAGATCTTTTAGAAATGCCTTAAAAAGCATCACCCATTTAAGAAAGGAGTGATAATTGGGCTTATTATCAAAATTTACAATTTCAGACCTTAGAAAGGTAACATTAAAAAAGTGAAATATTGGGTGGCGCCTGTGGCTCAGAGGAGTAGTGCGCCGGCCCCATATGCCAGAGGTGGCGAGTTCAAACCCAGCCCTGGCCAAAAACTGCAAAAAAAAAAAAAAAAAAAAAAAGTGAAGTATTGAGCTATAGACTGGGAAAAATATTTACAAATCACATGTGGCAAAGATCTTGTATTTAGAATAGGAAAAAAAGCGAAAAACTTCCTATACCTTAATAAACATAAGACAGACAGCTCAACTTTAAAATGGGCAAAAGATGTAAACAGACACCTCACAAAAAAATATATGGGCTATGGGTGGCTAATGAGTACATGTAAGCTGCTCACTAGTTATCAAATGAATTAGAAATGCAAATTAAATTCACAAGGAGATATCATGACACATTCGCTAAAATGGTGAAAATTAAAATGAATGACAATGCTGCATCTTTTCAAAAGGTGAGAGCAACTGGAACTTTTATAGATTGCTGTTGAGAGTCTAAAATGTTTTTACTACTTTGGAAAAAGGTTTGGTAGTTTTTCTTATAAAGTTAAACATACACCACTACTTGTCTCAATAATTCCACCACTAATTACTTTTTAAACAGAAATTAAAACATTTTGTTCATAGAACACTTGTACACACTTGTAAACACTAAAACGTTATCTCCAAATCAAAAATATTCCACATTTCATCCTTGGATGAATGAGTTAAAAAAGTGTAATATACACTGGGCTATTATGCAGTAATTAAAAGGAACACAACAGAATGGATGATTCTCTAAAGCATTATATTGATCAGAAGAATCGAGAGTAAATACAATATGTTTCCATTTCTATGAAATTATAGAAAAAGAAAAACTAATTTATAGAGACAAAAAGCAGAACAGAGTTTTCCTAAGGCTGAATGTGAAGAAATTGACTGGAAACCATCTGGAGAACACTTCTTGGAATGTTGTAAAAACTGTATCTTGACAGGCAAGTGGTTACATGTTTTTTGTTCATTTTTCAAATCTCCCTAACCTTTACACTTAAAATAAATATAATGTGTCACATTTGAATTATTCCTCAATAAAGCTAATTTAAAAGTAAAATTTCAAATTGCCAACATTGGCATAAAAAAGTCTGAAATGATGAGAAATTTTAAAACCATCTTATTTCTAAAATAAGTATAATTTAGTCCTGTTGGGCTGTTATAACCAAACACCATAAATTGAGCAATTTATAAAAAAAAACAAAACAAAACAGAAAGTTATTTCTCATAGTACTAGCGGCTGATAAGTCCAAGTTTAAATTTCTGGCGAATTCTCCTGAGGGTTCATTTCCAGGTTCACGGCTAATCACCTCCTGAAAGTCCTCTCATGCTAATACAAACACATTAGGGGTTAGGGTTTCAACATGTAAATTTTAGGGGAGCGCACACACGCAGATCATAGTATTCTATCCTTGGTCCTCCAAAATTCAGGTCCTCATATGCAAAATGCATTCATTCCATCCCTACAGCTCAAGAACCCTCAGTTCATCATTGATACAAAATTCTTAAGTCCAAAGTTTGACGTAAATATTATCTGAATCAGATATGGGTGAAATGTAAGGCGTGGTTCATTCAGGGGTAAATTGCTGTCCAGCTGGGAACTTGTGAAATCAAACAAGTTAATGTGCTTTGAAAATATCGTAAGGGGAAAAGCAGAGGGAAAACATTCCCATTCCACAGTGGAGAAATAGGGAAGAAAGGTGTAATGTGTCCCAAGTCAGCCCGACATGAGAGGGCTGGAGAATAATCTCCTGTGCCCTGGGACTCTGCCCTCCACGCTCACTGGGGCAGAGGTCTGCCCTCCACAGCTTTGCTGATTAGGACTGGGCTCCAGGGCTCTGGGAAGCCCCTTCCCTACTGACACTCTTGCGGCCTGGAGTCTCACACCTGTGGCTCGCAGGCGGGAATCAACTGTTCTGGGTTCGGAGTGGCCCCACACCCATGGCACATGCCCCCTGTCTGCTTTCTGTGCTGTTTAGAGGAGTGGCCAGCACACCCTACCCTGCACCTGGCCCAATGCACGGGAAAACGGAAAGTTCTGGAAAGAAAGCATCAAGGTCTCAGCCCCTCCTTTGACATGATTCTGCCTCCAGGGCCCTCGTTCTGGAGCCTGTGAGGGAGAGGCAGGGCTGCTGAATGCTGCAATGCCGTCAGGACCAGTCTTTCATTGCTTTGATGAATAGCATCCAGCTGATCCAAAAGAATCTCCTTATCAAATGGTCCCTGGGCCGCATCCTCTGTGTTCTCTGTCAGACACATCTCATTTTTCACAAAATACGGATGAGCTAAGCATTTCTGTGCATTAAAAATTCCTTTTGATTGGCTCGGAGCCTGTGGCTCAATGGGCTAAGGCATCAGCCACGTACACCTGAGCTGGTGGGTTCGAATCCAGCCTGGGCCCGCCAAATAACAATGATGGCTGTAACCAAAAAAAAAAAAAAAAAATGGCCGGGTGTTGTGGCGGACGCCTGTAGTCTCAGCTACTTGGGAGGCAGAGGCAGAAGACTCGCTTGAGCCCAGTAATTGGAGGTTTGGAGGTTGCTGTGAGCTGTAATGCCACAGTACTCTACCCGGGGTGACAGCTTGAGGCTCTATCTCAAAAAAAAAAAAATTCCTTTTGATTAAAAATTCCATCTTCACGTCATTCTTTTTCACATTTTACCATAAACATTCAAGAGAAGTTAGGCAGCACTTTCAACATTTTGCTTAGAAATTTCTTCAGCTGGAAGTTGTCTACCTTCCACACAATGACCGGGCACAAACGACAAACGCATGTCAGTCAAGTTCTCTGCTACTTTGTAGCAAGGATGTTCTTTCCCCTAGTTTCCTATAACATGACCTGCATTTTCATCTGAAACCACTGGACTGGCCTTCACCATCTCTATTTCTCTCATGGAGAAAATGTCTGTGGCCACTTAGATATTTTTTTAAGAAGACGGAGCCTTTCCTCCAGCTCCCTGCTTCTTTTGAGCCTTTGCCAGAATCACGGCAAAGGTCTATTCATAGCAATGGGGGCTTTTTCTAGCATGAACTTCAAAAGTATTCCAGCCCCTACCTATTACCTAGTTCCAAAACCACATCTACATTTTTAGGTAATGTTATAGACTCTTTTCTTCTTCTTGCCTGGAACACAAATGTGATGCTGGATACGAAGCAGCTATTTTGCCACCATGAAGTAACAACATGAGGATAAACCCCACATTCTGGATATCTGAGGGAAATGAAAGAAGCCTCTGCTCCTAAGGTCGGCAATGCCCAGGTCAGCTCTGGCCTCTAATTTTCAGCTTCTGGTTATGTGGCAATAATGAACTTTTTATCTTATTGAGCTAACAGAGTAAGTTTTCTGTTATTCTGCTACAAATAGAATAATGCAAAGCCCAAATGATAAAAAGTTTCAAAGCCTCAGTAATTAAATACTGCACATCATTATATTAATGATAGACTAGGTAGGTACATTAGTGGACAGTCCAGAATGTATGTGTTTATTTTTGTAACTAACTAACTAACTAAATAAATATATATATACACACACACACACTCACATCTATACATATCCACATCAATATATCTGTATTTTATATCTATCTATTTGTATATAATAGTTTTTTATAAAGTAGACATTTAAAATTAGTGCTATATGTGGGGTAGTTCATTTACAGTAACCAACAGGGCTTGGTGCCTGTGGCTCAAGCGGCTAACATGCCAGCCACATACACCTGAGCTGGCAGGTTCAAATCCAGCCTGGGCCTGCCAAACAATGACAGCTGCAACTAAAAAATAGCCCGGCATTGTGGTGGGTCCCTATAGTCCCAGCTACTTAGGAGGGAGGTGGAGGCAGGAGAATCACTTGAGCCCAAGAGTTGGAGGTTGCTGTGAGCTCTGATGCCACTCACTCTATCTAGGGTGACAGCTTGAGGCTCTGTCTCAGAACAAAAAAAAAACTAAAAAATTAAAAAATTAAAGTAACCAACAGGGCAGATCTGGCCATCTTTGGAAGAATTGCTATTCTGACAGTTGTTCATCTCTGTCTGCACAACCCCCGAGTGGCATGCAGTGCTGGACCAGGGCTTCTATCTGCAGATCTGACTCTCCTCTCACAGAACACCCCCAGCTCTTCGCCCCCCATCACCGAATCCGCTCACCCTCTGTTCTCACCACTATCTGCCCATTGGGAGCCTTTGTCCTGCCCTTCCTCAGGCCGATGCCGTGTGATCTTTAACGTAGGACCTTTCACAACTAGTAACTTCTTGCTGCCTAACTCCTTAATTCAAAAGTCAATTTTCTTGATACTATTCAGTATTCTGTCCTCTGCACTTTTTTCTGCCATCCATTTATGTTGATTGATTAGGTCAGAAAGCCCAAGCTTTTCATTTAGTTCTTCTTAACACCCTTGTCATTTAAGTCCATTAGTATTTGAATAGTGGATTTTAAAATATTATATTAAACTTTATTGCTTTTTGACAAAGGCAGCTCAAGAATAATTTCTGAATACCTTATAGAAACCATAAAATGTCAGAGTTGCAAGGGCCCGTGGAGAGCATCTGCTATTACCCCTTATTTCACAGATGGAGAGACTACAGCCCAGAGAGGGGAGGGATTTGCCCCTTGGCGTACATTTCATTAGTGAAGGTGCTAAAGGTAAAACTCCAGAACTTTCTTGATTTTCATCTTAATTCCACTTGTCGGTGTTTTCTTCCTTGCTGTTGGAGGGGCCACCTTTATTTACTTATTTTTCCTGTTATCATTAGGTATTCCTGTTTTCCCCTATTAGAAGAACATGGAATGAAGAAGAATAATTCCCGTTTCTCTCTCCATTCTCTCACTTGCTCCCACCAGGACGGGACCGAATGATTGCTCTAACTGGAGAGGTGGCAGGGAGGCCGCGCTCTGCTAACCAGGAGCAATGGCGTCTTGGCGGTGCTGGCCCATCTTGCCCTCACTCTTTTGGGTGACCTGCTTATCCACGTCATGGACTCTTGTGCTTCTAGTCTCTGAGTTCCAAGAGGACATGCACGCAGTGACAGGTTTTAGGACTGCCAGCTGCAGTTACATTAGAAAGGTTTCTGTACGGATGTAGGAAGGCTTACCACCCTCTTTTACTCAACTTTACTCATGTTGAGACTGACGCTGTACTTTGATCCCCATTTAATTCCTTGCATATGCTCACGAGAGACTAAAACCCTGCAAGGAAGGAAGAAGTGATGAATTGAGTTTTCCCTAATAGTTAATATTTGCTTCTGCATCTTGGATATCCTAATAAGTTCTAGGCATCTGGTTAAATAGAGGTCTCAGGCCCAGTGACAGTGAGGAGAAATGCTCAGGGCCACTATAACAGGTGACCCGGTCCACGGCAGCGGCAGCCTAAAATGCAAATCAGGATATATATTACTGTTCTACTTGAAATGCTGCTATGAATTCCCAGGCCCTGGAAGAGTGTTTCCCAAATAGGAGGACCCAGGGTTATATTAATGCACGTACGGTGCTGAGGAATAAGGACAAAGTATTGGAACATCTATTTCTATTTATTTTAATAAATATGCCTGGTATTTTGTTTATGCTTATTTTATAAGGTAAATAATCTAATAAAAAAAATGTAATTTGATACATCAATGACTGTTCATATGTTGAGAGTGAGTGCTTAAAAACATTGACTGACTATAGTAAGTGATAAGACAAAATTTTGACGACAGCTGACCTTTCATTTCAAATTCTTAGTGTGAAACATTAGCCTATTTTTTTTATCAGAGTCTGTTTAACGCTTTAGACTCATCTCTTTCCAATCCTCTACTTTGCCATTGTTCTTCCGATCAGTGTCTGTTGGAGGCTAAGCCTGTGCCAGGCGCGGTGAGAGGCAGCGTGAGCATCATTGCCCAGAAGCAGCACCCTCCCATTTTTACCTTCCAGCAGGTGCCGAGGGAGACACGCTCATCTTGTCTGGAAGCTCAGGGAAGGACTTCTTTAAAAAGCGATATTTGAGTTCTGGAGAGATTTTTCTAGCCATAACAAATTATTGGAAATTCCTGAAATTCCTCAAAGTTTCTGATTAAAAACTTTGCAGGGATTAGTTTCCATTCTGAAAATTCACTCTCGAGATCCCAAACCCAATCTTTCCTCTAATTTCTCATTCTTATCATAGATTCTGCTGGAAGCCTACTGTTTTTTTTCTTTCTACTTCTGTACATATTTTCACACTTACCACATATATTAAAATTCTCTTTGTCTGTTGGCCTTTTACACTGACAGGGCCTTGCTGCCAGCACACTGCTCAGAGCAGAATGTGTTCAACTACATAGACATTCCCTGATGTTCAGTCATTTCCAACTAATTTCTCTGGTATTTATTTGCATCAAATGTTTTCTGTACCTGGAAAGTTCTTCCTCATTTTTTCACCTGTTTGAACTTCAGTTACCCAACGCAATTTTTCCCTCTTGGGGAATCCTTTCCGAGGTCACAGGAGAAGTGTTTCTTTACTTTCTTTCTAAACCTTCTAAGTCTTACCTACCAGGTGTTGAAAGCGCAAGGTAGGAAGTGGTGCTCCGTGAGGGCATGGTACGTGCACCTGTAAACAGAGGGGCCTTCGCCTTAGCGTAAGGCTCAGGGTCAATGACAGGGAGACTTAGAGCTAATGTACACTGTCTGTACTGATTCTCTTGCCTCAGACTCCTGAGTAGCTAGGACTACAGGTGCCCGCCACAATGCCCGGGTATTTTATTTTTCTTTTTGCAGTTATCATTGTTGTTTAGCAGGCCCAGGCCAAGTTTGAACCCACCAACCTGGGTATATGTGGTTGGTGCCATAACCACTGTGCTAGAAGGAACAAGTAATACACAGTATTGTAATTGTGTGTTTAGTGATCTGTTTCTACCACAAAATCACAAGTCAATTAACGGGAAGGAAATTTCTTATTACTTTTTTATCTTAACTTCTAACATTATTTCTAGCAAGTAATACAAATAATATGTCCTAAAAAAAAAGATAGAATTAAAAAACACACAGTGCCATAGTGACCTATAAAGTGATGGTGAGTCTTACCTACCAGGTGTTGTAAGCGCAAGGTAGGAAGTGGTGCTCCGTGAGGGCATGGTACGTGCACCTGTAAACAGAGGGACCTTCGCCTTAGCGTAAGGCTCAGGGTCAATGACAGGGAGACTTAGAGCTAATGTACACTGTCTGTAGTTTTCACTTGTTTACTGTCTGTTTTTCGTATGGGAATTTAATGCTCCCTGAACCAGAAGCTTTGTCTTGTTTATTGCTGTGTCTTTAGCTCCCATCCCTGCCTGGTACAGCAGGTGTTAAAGGACTGCCTCTCAATACTGACTGAAGATCTGATGTGCACAGACCGGCGTCCAGCACCCTGCACACTGACTCACTGAGTCCTCACAATGCGGCATTAGGGACGAGTGGACGTGAAGGGTAGGAAGTGACCGGCCCTAGTCCCCTGGCTCTGAAGTACTGAACTGCCACTGAAACTCAGGACTTTAGGTTCCAAAGTTTACATTAAAGGTGAAACCAAATAATCCTTATTGATTCAAGATCAGCCTGAGCAAGAGTTGGACCCCATCTCTACTAAAAATAGAAAAGCTACCTGGGTGTGATGGTGGGTACCCATGGTGCCAGCTACTGGGGAGCCTGAGGGAGATGGACTGCTCAAGCCCAAGAATTTGAGGTTGCTGGGAGTTATGACGCTGTCACAGCACTCTACTGAGGGCAACAGAGTAAGACTCTGTCTCGAAAATATTTACCCTTAGGTACATTTCTTTCTTTCTTGTTTTTTTTTTTTTGTTGTTGTTTTTTAGGCAGAGTCTCATTATGTCACCTTTGGTAGAGTATTGTGGAGTCACAGCTCACAGCAACCTCCAACTCTTGAGCTTAAGTGATTCTCTTGCCTCAGACTCCTGAGTAGCTAGGACTACAGGTGCCCGCCACAATGCCCGGCTATTTTATTTTTCTTTTTGCAGTTATCATTGTTGTTGAGCAGGCCCAGGCCGAGTTTGAACCCACCAACCTGGGTATATGTGGTTGGTGCCATAACCACTGTGCTACAGGCGTGGAGCTGTAAGTACATTTCTTAATTAATCCCACCTGTGTTACCGAGGGAAGAAAGCTCTGAACCATTAGTTAATTATAGCGCTTTGCAAACTGCACTGTAACTTTGCGGACTGAGAGTAAATGAATTGTGACTAGAACATGGGTACAGCCCAGGCAAAGATGCACCTCACAGCAGCTTGCAGATGACGGAGGAGGAGAAATGTGTCCACCAAGCACAGTGTTTCTGAAGGACTGACAGCAAAGTGGCCTTTCTGATGCGTCTGGCTAGGCTGGGATCCTGTCCAAATGCTTGAAGGTGACTTTGATTTTCAGTTGTTTGGCTTCTAAGAAGAGGAGGAAGGACACTGCAAAGGCGGGCTCGTGGGACACTGCCTGGCAGCATGTGGCCCGGCTCTGTCTAACCCCAGCAGTTTGTCCAAGACGCTTTTCTTTCCACACTGCACACCTGTCTGACCTCACGTCTAGAAGCTGTGTTGTTGAAGCGCAACGATGAGTTCTGGGCGCCGTCACGGCTGCCACCTTTGTAACTGAAGACCAAGGGAGAGGCAGGGAGCTCCCGGCGGCATGCACCTTTTCTTGGCTGGAGACAGAGATGAGGTGAGGTGGTTGTGGTTCCCTTAGCAGCTGCTGAGGCCCATCTATGAAACAGAACCAGCAGAGGAGTCGCGGTGAGCATTCCCAGAACAGTGCAAAGGAGAAGCGCCCTGGAAGCAAAGCAGGGAGCTCCCGCTAGCTCCAGTCTTGTCCTGACATTCGCTTTCAGGTTCCCATGCATTTCATGTAGCCATTATTATGCTCCTACTGTGGTATGTGCATGTGCGTACGCACATGGGGACATATGTGCAACCTCTGAGGACATGCCCTAACAGAACCCTTCAAGAAGCAGCCATCGTGAACATTGGGAGACTGGCTGCTAGACAGGGGCAAGGTCAAAGGCTCTGAGGCCAGAGCTCCTCAAGCTGACCCGGTTTCCATAGACCGACATGCTCATGTGCGTATCAGCACCGTAGGCCCAGTTCCTTCTGGTGACCACCTCCGTGTGGTGCCCAGTTTGTTACAGCCCCTTGGCTGGTCAACTTACAAAGGCTATACTAGATATAACCATTTTCCCATTAAAAATAACATATTTAACTTTTTTATTGTTGGCGAATTATTGAGGGTACAAAAAATCAGGTTATATTGCTTGTATTTGTTCGGTAAAGTCCCTCTTATAATTGTATCCTACCCCAAGAAGTTTGTCACACACCAGCACCCCCGTCCCTCTCCCCACTCACTTTTTCCCCTCACCCTTTCCCCCTACCTCCCAACATGTACTAGCATCAATTGTCCTCCTATCAGAATTGAGTACATAGGATTCTTATTTCTCCATTCTTATGATGATGATTACTAAGAATAATGTGCTCCACTTCCATCCAGATTAATACGAAAGATGTAAAGTCACCATCTTTTTTTCGTGACTGAATAGTATTCCATGATATACGTATCCCACAGCTTGTTGATCCATTTCTGGATTGGTGGGCATTTAGGTTGTTTTCACAATTTGGGAATTATAAATTGAGCTATAATAAATAGTCTAGTACAAATTTTCTTATGATAAAATGAATTTTTTTTCTTCTAGGTAGATGCCCACTAATGGCATTGCAGGACCAAACGGGAGGTCTAGTTACAGTTCTTTGAGGATTCTCCATACTTCCTTCCAAACAGCTTGTATTAGTTGGCAGTCCCACCTGCAGCATAGCAGGGTCCCCCTCTCTCCACATCCATGCCAGCATCTGTAACTTGGAGACTTTTCATGTGGGCAGTTCTCACTGGGGTTAGGTGATACATCAGGGTGGCTTTGATTTGCATTTCTCTAATAATTAGGGATGATGAGCATTTTTTCATATGTTTGCTAGCCATTCATCTGTCTTCTTTAGAGAAGGTTCTATTCATCTCACTTGCCCAGTGATATGTGAGATTGTTGGTTCTTTTCTTGTTGCTTAATTTGAGTTCTCGGTAGATTCTAGTTATCATGTTTTTGTCCAATGTTATGAATTCATAACACGCAAGTATCTTTTCCGATTCTGATGGTAGTCTATTTGCTTTGGTTGTTGTCTCCTTGGCTGGACAGAAAAGTATTAACTTTTTTTTTTTTTTTAACAAAAGGCATTGCTGCCTTCCCTGCCACTCAGAAAAGAAAGTAAGGATGCGTGGTGAAAAGTGTTAGCATTCAAGATCATTTGGAAGAGAGGCATGAAGGATTTGCTAACACACTGAATAAGGAGTATTAGGGAAAAAAGAGAAGCTGATAATGATAAAGTCTTGGCTTGAACAACTGAGTATATTAAGCTGGGGAACAGTGTAGGGAGAGGATGAAACTGGCTTGAAGTGAGAAATCAGGTGCTCTCGTTCCACATGCTAGGTTGGAGATGTCTATCAGCCATCCCAGGAAAGTGTTAGGTAGGAAGTTGGTTATATAAATCCAGAATTCAGATAGGACTAGAAATGAAAATCTAGAAATTAGTAAAAGGAAGCTGGGCACAGTGGCTCATGCCTGTAATTCTAGCACTCTGGGAGGCCCCGTGGGTGGATTGTTTGAGCTCAAGAAGTTGAAATCAGCTGAACAAGAGGGAGACCCTGTCTCTGCTAAGAATAGAAAAAACTAGCCCAGCGATGGCTCTACTCAAAATGAAACTCTTCTCTTTGGACAGATGACGCTTGTCATCCCTGGACTTCCCACGTATGTTGCTTGTTTGTTTATGGCCTATATTCTTGGCTACTCTGGAGGCTGAGGCAGATTGCTTGAGCCCAAGAGTTTGAAGTTGCTGTCAGCTAAGCTACCACTATGGCACTCTAGCCTAGGGCAACAGAGTGAGAACTTGTCTTACAACTTAAAAAATAAATTAAATAAATTAAAAAATAATGGAACTAGTTAATATTGGCTGGGAAGTAAATGCAGGTAGAGAAAAGAAATCCTAGATTTTAGACTGATCCCTTGGGAGCTCCAACAATGCATTAACAAAGATGTTATTCATCCCCTAATAATTCCACCTCTCTTTTAGTGAGCCATTTTCTATGGCATAATAAGAATTTCAAAATGTGCAAGACAAAGATCTTGGCCTGAGGAAAAAGAGGCTAGTATATTGTGAAGGATGCTGCCAGCCAACAGTAGACCTAGCCCACCCCCAACTTAAAAATTACTAAATGGATTGCCTTTAATTCATTTAGAGCAAAGGACTGCATCCAAACAAAACCAATATCTAGCCCAAAAAGTGTTGTTGAAATTTATTAAAGTTTTCTTTAAAATCCAATGGTATGGAGTATATATCACGCAATGAACCACAGACTTTGTGAAGGATTTGCTTTATATATCTGTTATACCCAAGTCTCAGAGCCCAAAGCAGTGGCTCTACACAGACATGAAACTCTTCTCTCTGGACAGATGACACTTGTCATCCCTGGACTTCCCATGTATGTTGCTTGTCTGTTTAAATGCCTATGGATTGAGTTTCTCTCCGTCTCTCCTAGAGCCCTGCTCCCAGGTGATCACATTATCCAGACCACAACCCTGCTTCTCATAATGACCTGAGTCAGGGAGGCTGAGGCGAGTGGATTGCTTGAGCTCAGGAGTTCCAGACCAGCCTTAGCAAGAGCAAGACCCAGTCTCTAAAAAAGAGACCCAGGTGCTGTGGTGGGTGCCTGAAGTCCCAGCTGCTTGGGAGGCTGAGGCAAGAGAATCAGTTGAACCCAAGAGTTTGAGGTTGCTGTGAGCTGTGACCCCATGGAACTCTGCCACGGGTGACAAGTGAGACTCTGTCAAAAACAACCACCACCACAAAGGATTGAGTCTAGCAGGAAACTCATAGCTCTCAAAGCAACAGAGTCTGAGGGGAACACAGGGCGGCGTCATGGCCTCTGAGAAGGATCAGAAAGGGCAGAGAAGCACGAACGGCCTTCTTTAATTGACTGGCCGTCTTGCTGTATCTTCTCATATCTGCCTTCATTTCCTCACCTGTGTTTGTTTGCCAGGGTTGGTGTAACAAAATACCACTGCCTGGGTGGCTTAAACAACAAAAAAATATCAGTCTTCGCAGTTCTGGAGCCGGAAGACTGAGGTGAAGCTATCCACAGAGCTGGTTTCTCGGAGGCCTCCCTCCCTGCCTTGCAGAGAGCCACCTCCTGCCGACCCCTCAGCTGGTCTTCCCGCTGGGCACTGGCAGGCCTGGTGTCTCCGCGTTTGTCCAGGTTTCCTCTTATAAGGATGCCAGCAAGATTGATTAGGGTCCACTCCTAGGATCTCATTTAACCTTGATTAGCCCTTGAAGACCCGATCTCCAAAGACAGTCACACACTGAGGTAGTGAAGTGCCAATTTGGTGGGGGCTGTGGACACAATTCAATGGGAGATTTGCTCCACTGCTGTACCTTGGGACAATTTGAGAAGCCTCTCACAGTCAGAATGAGTAAAGCACAGAATTCGAGCTGGACGGTTTGTGGGATGATTTGCAAACGGGCCTTGAGCTAGAAAGCGGTGGGCCTTGGCCCTGGGCCTTCCCGGGGTTGACTCTCAGCTGAGCCTCTTACTTATTAGCTAAGTGAAGGACAATGGGGAATGATCTAATGGGAAATTTTCACGTATGTGAACTGAAGGCGTCTTCCTTCATAGACACGGTGTGAGGATTAAAAACATATCATATACACAGTATATGCCTGGAATGCAATGGGTATTCAATAATTATTACTGCCTTTCATTCCTTATTTAAACAGTAGCTTCTTATGGAATGGGAAGATAATAATAAGTTCATAGGACAGCACTGGAAATTTAATTAGGTACATATAATTAGTGCTCCATAAATAGCAGCTTTTATCATTTTAAGTCACACTCTGCCACTGGGACACGTTTCTCAGAATGTCCAAGACAGTCATTTTTCAAGGGAGGTGGACATAAAGATTCTGACCAGCTCACCACAGTTAACAACCAGTACTTCTTGCTGTACTTTGTGATACTATTAATCCCTTGTAATTCCAGAACAGTTTTCAAAAATATTTTTATATATAACCATAGTAATTTTCGGAAGTAGGCTGGGCTTATCAATTCCTAATTCATCATTATTTTTGAGGAAACAGAAGCACAAAATAAAAAAGTATAAAGTCATCTGTCTCGATGAGCCAGAGATTCTTTGCCCTCAACTTTCTCCTAAAGTAACCATATTGATATGATGACTGTAACAACAATGGTAATATTGTCATGTCACTCTTTGATAATGACAAAATCTTCATAACCATGAACTTTGATAATCACAAAATACCACTAAAGTTAATCATGGCATGGATTAATGATTACACTAATCATGCAGATGAATTTTTCAGTGGCCTCTCTAAGGTCACAGAGTTAATACATGTGCAAGTTGTAGTCTACTGTAAAAATGATTTGTCAAATAAATAGAGAAATAGACCAGGATATGAAATGTAACTTTACTCACTTTTATAATCTCCTATCTGGTAGAGAAACTGCATCTTCTTGTGGAATCACTTGACAAGGCAAACCATAGCTGACTACTGAGGCAGAGATCCTTTGTCTTCAACTTCACCTTCAATTATTTTGAAGAATCAGTTTGCAAATCAACGTTACTTAGAAGAATACTTCATATTTGACATCCTTTTGTAATAACCTGCGATGGAAAGCCCACATATACTTTATTTCGCTTGGAATTAGTACAGCATGGGAAAGAGCACATGCCCTAAATGTCATTTGTCATTGGGTAAAGCACTGGCTCCCCTGCTCCTTTGCTCTCCTTCAGCCTCAAACTTCTCATCTGTAAATAAGAGAACAATAGTGTCTACTTCACTGGGTGATTGGAAGAGTTAAATGAGATAGTACCTGTGGGATAGTTAGCAAACTTTTCTGAATATTTTGTGTTATTAGTAATAATTTTATGAGTTTTTAATGTAAGGAAAAGAGACAGAGAAGAAAACTGCCATAACTAACTCCAGAGAAAGGGGCCTGGACCATGCCATGCCCATAACAAGTGTGAGTAGTTGATGATTGTGACATTGGGGGTGACCAGGGATAGAATGATGAGGACAGCAATGATGACGGGGCCTGTGCAAGCTGTGGATGGGGACCTGAAAAAGAGCCTTCACTATGCTTCTTACAAGCCATAAGCTGAGGAATACATCCTTCTTATTCACAGCTTATTAATGAATGAATGAAGAAAAAAGAGCTTCTAACTATCCTGGCCCATATTTCTGAACCAATTTATTTTACCCCTAGACATCAGGAATCTCTATTTCTTTCAAGAGGCTGACAGAAAGTTCTCTGTTGAGTTGGGAAAATCTCAAAATCAAACAGGTAATTTCTTTTTTTCTTTTTTTTGCCCTGAGAAGTTCTAAGGAAGAAAATAGGTCAGCCTAACTGAAGCAATATATTCAACCTGACAAATTGGTCTCTTTGTGTTCTTTGGCTGTACTCAACGACAGAAATTTAAAAACAGTGTTCAAATAAAAGAGGTTACAATCTGCCCGTGTCTAGTTTGGGGGTTGGCTGTGCTCTGTGTCATATTTAAGGAGTAACATTGGCCGGGAAAGTCATCTGCAAGGTTGATTGACCAGGAGAGGAAAGGGCTGGAAACCAGAATACACAAAGAATGGTAAACAAAATTTGAAAATTTTTTCATGCATGAAAGAAGAAGAAGGGGAAAAAACCCAATAACTATTCTTTTTATATATTTAAGAGTGTCACAGGGAGGAAAGAGGAGAGGAGACTGAGTTTATGTGTCTCCAGAAGGCAGATCTAGGACCAGTGCATGGAAACTTTAGGGAGCAGATTTAGGTTCTTAATAAGGAAAAAACTTGCTAAGGGAGCAGCTCACTCATGTTTCTAAAGGTCGGAAGAAGGTTGTGGTTGATGCTCCATTTGCGCTTTCTCTATATTTTTTACATTTTTCCGGTTTTTCCCCTAAAGAATTAGAATTCATGTTAGAATCAGGAAAGATAACAAATGCATGCTATACCATAAAGGGGAGAGACAACGACCACTATGGAAGAGGTATTATTTGCCTGGTATTGGTCATAGGTTATTGGATAAACTTGTAACAAAGCTGGTCACGTACACACATGAAGTATTTCTGTTTTCTAATCAATGACCCCAGGTGGGCCATACAAAATCTTCATTTCTGAGGTGGCTGCTGTGACTTTCTGGCCACTTCAAATCATTAAAACCTCAGTCCAGCACAACATTAAACTTCGAATTTATTAGGGGACCCTTCCTCCCCTGACCTGGGGCTCTAGGGGATTACAGCTGGAGCATGTGGGTGTGGTTCACGCTTCCCACTTGTATTCCTGCTTCTCCTTCTCCTCTTGTTCTGCTACTTCAGGTGGAAAGAATCAGTGGACGTGGGGGGAAGCATTTGTATTTAACTGAGTCTGCAGTTGTATGTTTTGCTGTGTCTTGCTGCTGCTCCTCAGACTAATGTCAACAGGTCTGTGTGGCAGGTGTCCAGACAGAGGCTCTCAGTAGAGCTGGCATGGGGGCGCTAGCCTCACAGTTTCATAACTGAGGGGTTCCATGTGCACTCGAATTCTTTCCCAACTGCTGCCAACTGGCTTACTATTATCAAGCGTACTGCAGACTTTAGTGTTGTTAAGAGTACATAAGCTTGTAAGAAATAAACCAAGGGGCTGCATGCCAGAGCGAGCTGCAGACCCCCCACTTAAACATAAAATTTCAGTGCTGATCTTATCCTCTGCGACACCGTTCATCGCAACAGCTAGATGGCCATCTTTCAGCCTCCAGGGGAAAGATTTCAGCACTGATCTGAAGGTTGGAGAGATGACCCACAGGTTACAGTTCAACCCTGAATTTCTGTCTCGGAGTCACTTGAGTTTATTGCATGGACCCACGTCCTCCTTCTTGGCTTAAACTGCTCCATGCGTTTTCCATTTTGTGCCAGCAACGTACCCCATCCCCGAGGGCGTCCAGTCTGTCTGCACCATGGAATGGTAATGCTGACAAAGAAGGAAAACAGAACTCCTTCTCTGGGTCAAGCACACCACATGTGTTTTTCCCTTCCCCAAATATGCAGACAGTTTTTTGTGTGAGCCCAATGGCTCAGCTCTTGTTATATATTATTTCTAGCAGACATGTCCCTCACATCTATGAGGTGACACTGTGGGGAAACTGCGAGATTATTCCCTCATTTGCCCCGGTCATAACTAATACAGATGCAATCGAGGTTTTAGGGGACTGCGGTGTAGTCTTATCAGAATGATCAGTTCCTTCTGCTACAGAACCAATGGGCCTTCAACCTTGCCTAAGAGAAGTGCTCATTGGAAACTTTCAGAATCCTACGTCTCCTTTCTGTACCAAAAGAAACACTGTTAGGCCAGACTCACACAGCTTCATTTCTTTGGGTGTGCGAAGGCTTTTCAGGTTGGTTTAGCATAAACTGCTGGATGAACAACCGCATCTGTGAAAGTTAATGTCCTGTATTTTAGCCCAAATGAATAAATCCATCTCTTTATTGGCACAATGAAGACTTTCCATTTTTTGAACATTGAAAGTTATTTTTTTATGTCTTGGGAGAAATTTTCAGCCAAGACCACCTGATTTCTGAAACAGAGTTTTTGTGTGTTCCTAGTTAAATAGAAAAAGCAAAGATGAAAAATTAAAATAATCAAGAGAAAAGAAAAAAGAGAGAGACAGAGTGAGCCATCCAACCACACTGAAGAGCATTTAAATTCATTTCTTTATGGGTGAAATTTCCTCAAACACAGAAAAAGCCAAGAAATTGGAAGCTTGGTTTATTTTTTTCTTTTTTAAATATTACTTTCAATGTATTTTTATATCGGTAGATGATGTGAGACTCATTACATTTTATAGGCCT
The DNA here is from genome assembly GCA_963573935.1 of Arctocebus calabarensis. Lineage (NCBI taxonomy): Eukaryota > Metazoa > Chordata > Mammalia > Primates > Lorisidae > Arctocebus > Arctocebus calabarensis. Next base: position 49,959 of record CAUYON010208485.1, read on the forward strand.
GAACAAAATCTTACAATTTCTTACTAATATTATGCAATGACATAATGCCATTTGTGGAGGTGTCGCAGAAAGCAATTGACTTTTACTGGCTTCTTATGGCAGGCCTTGCCATTTTATATTCTGTTTTATGTAAGCGTTTTCCAAATTTATCGACCTCACAGGATTTCTCAAGTTGCTTAATTATGGTAGGAAGAAGATCTCTCTGTGGTCTGACACAAGAGTCTAATTAAGGCCCCTTTTAAAAAGGGAACACAAGAAGTGGGGAGGTGACACGACTAACGTTTAATGCATGCCTACAGGGGGGAGGGGGAGCAGATACTGAACTGTAGAAATAAAAGAAAGGGAACCTACCATGTACTTGGCATCACCTTGATAATATTCTGCAGAATATACTTACTTTTCTAATTTCATGGATAAGGAAACAGGGGCTCAGCTGTTATGCCGAACATCATAGAATCTGTTGGTAAGTGAAGGCACCAGGATGGGCACATGAAGTCAGTTCTATAGAACCACAAAGGACAGCAGTGCTCATGCCATGGATGGCCAGCCTCCCGGGGAAACACATTGAAAGGACGTAAGTTTTCATTTGGTGAATTTCTACCTAGTGGATAAAAGCCGAGGAGGATCTACTCAGTGGAATAAAATATGGAAAATTGTGTGTATCTCCATGATTTCTAGCCATTAAGTTTCCAAAGCTTAATTAAAGAAGCTGTGGGTCACACCAAGGACATGAGACACACTTTGTAGAACATCCTTTTAAAGACGCATGTACAGCGAACGCCTTCACTGCAGCTCCCAGATCCACCCGCCTGTTACTAAGCACCCCTGGGAGGGGTCTGGCTTTCTCCTTTCACTTAGGGCTGCATCCTCCACATCTGGGTTCAGCAGGGAAACTGGTAGGGAAAGGGATTCCAGTGACACTGAGTGGCAGCATGTTAACAGACCTCAGACCTAAGAGATTCAGGAGCCAACATTTTATTCTCATACTGGAGGAATTTGAGGCCCTGAACAGAAAAATGACAACCTATGCAAAGCTTTGGTTTCTAATATTTCACTGATTCATGCTCATCAGTTGAAACCAGTGGTTGGCCACGAGAGAAGTATACGAGTAGAATTACAAAGGGGTGGTCCAGTTGCCACCTGCCGTCTCCTGGGCAAGGCCATGGTCCCTCCACACTCTGAGCTTACCACTTTTGCATCACACCACTCGTGTGTGCAAGTGGTGTGATATACTAGAGCAGCGGTTCTCAACCTGTGGGTCGCGCCCCTTTGGGGGTCGGACGACTCTTTCACAAGGGTCTCCTAAGACCATCCTGCATATCAGATATTTACATTACAATTCATAACAGTAGCAAAATCAGTTATGAAGTAGCAACGAAAATACTTTTATGGTTGGGGGTCACCACAACATGAGGAACTGTATTACAGGGTCGCGGCATTAGGAAAGTTGAGAACTGGCCTAGAGGCAGCTATCCTGCCTGGCAGACAGCCCTACCCTTTCCACTTTTTATGCTTCCTTTAAAGGAACCAATCTCTGATATACTAACCAATGACGTACACTCTTTCTCTCCCTTCTTGACCGACCCGGGGACAGAGGACTTCCCTCCCAACTCACTGAGCCCTCCCTGCTCAGGACTCATGAATTTGCTTCCTGTTGTGGCAGTATATCAAATTTATATCTTTTATCTAAAGACTCAGGGGCTTCCCCAGGCTGGGTTTTCCTTAGGAGTTGTGGGGTCACAAGGTGGGGCTCCAAGGGCCAGGAATGATGGGCAGGCAAGCATAGACCATATGTGAACCAGGCGGGAGCTGTAAGGGCATCTAGTATAAACAAATCCCTGTGTGAAGGACCTGTCACAGGTCAGATAGTCAGGCATGAAGCCATCACCAAGCAGAAGTGTGTCTATCCCATGAGAGGTTCTCTGGAAACACCCATGTCCAAGCCCCTCATCACTTCTATAGGGTGGGGTTTCTAGCTACTCTGGTACTGGACCCCTAATTTAAAATAGTGAGGAAGAGTCTCATATTCTTGGACACAGACTTCCTGTAATGTAATCAGCATCCTTGCGATTATGTAATTCTGAGAAGTAGGGGAAGGAATGAGAAAAGGGAGAGAAACGATTTAGATGAGAGAAGTATAGGAGGAAGGGATGGGACCGGGATTGCTGTTTTAATGAGGAGCCAGCGATCAATTGGTGGGGGTGCTGAGCAGGCCACTCTGCCACCACAGTACTGGGCTCGGTCAGCACCAGTCAGTGGGAACCGACAGACAGAGAGAGGACACTGGGCACTGTGAGGCAGACAGGACCATGAAGAATCTGCTCCTTGACAAGGTGCAGACCAATTGAACTGGCTGTGCTTTCCCCGAGAGAGCGCGGTAGTGACAAGCCCACACCACCCCATAGGACGTGGGCCTCGCTCTCTTTCCTGCTCTTCTATTGTGAGAAACCAGGAGGAGAGCCTTGTCACCCCCTGTGTATCCCCTGCCAGATACTAGAGTTTCTCGTGGGGCACAGGCACTGGCAGAAAGTTTGTTGAACAAGTGAGCCAATAGATGAAGTAATTTGTCCAAATTAACACAGCGGGTTTAGCAGCTTGACCAGGCTCCAGAACCAGGGCCCCAGCTCCATGTCCGGTGGTTCTTCCAAACAATTTCTGACTTCACATTGGCACTAAAGGACGGATGAATAAAATGGAAAAAAGGCAAAGCTACTGTGATTGAAGGAAGGCTTGCATACAGCACATCTTTATTCCAAGAACTGATTTTTTCCCAAGTAACAAGGCCATTCTTCTAAGTCTGGATGTAACTCTGGTTTCTAGAAAGAGTGTTTGAGCCCAGAATATTTTTATTTAATTTACATTGACCAAGCAGAGGCTGCATAATGATATTGAAAACCGAGAGTATTTGTGACTTTGACACAAATTTGAGTTTTTCCCCTTCTGGGTTAGGGTTAACCCAATACGAACATGTGTGTGCAGAGTGGGAGTCAGACATAAGTGGCCCCAATATCAGCCAGAAGTGAACTTTCCCTGAATATGACAGCAACACCAGCTGGCCAGTGTGCTCAATTCCTAGAGATGGAAGGAAGACCCCCATTCTCAACTGGGGTGATTTTGCTCCCCAGAGGCCATTTGCAATCTCTGGAGACATTTTTGTTTGACAACTAGTGTGCCTTAGTTTGGTCTACAACAAATTGCTGTAGACTAGGTGGCTTACACAACAAAAGTTTCATATATATATCAGGTGTAATTAATTCATACAACACTTATTTACCTGAGATTCCTTTAAATAATAAGCATGTATATGTGCTTAACTGTATGTATCTCATTCACTTATGATTAAGGTTGGAAAATAGGAGATGGTATAGAAAATCCTTTTTTTCTCTTAATTTTTTTTATCAAACCATAACTGTGTACATTAATGCATAAGGTACAATGTGCTGAGTTTATATATAATTTGGAATGTTTACATGAAACTGGTTAACATAGCCTTCACCTCTCTTACTTAATTGTTGCTTTAAGACATTTATACTCTACTCTTAATAGATCTGACATGTGCCCTTGTATTACGCACCATAGGTGAGATCCCTCTGATTACCCTCCCCCTCTCCTCCCCTCCCCCTCCTCTTCCCGCCATCCTGGGCTGAAGTTGTGTTTTATCTTACAATAAAAGTTTCTATCCCATAGTTCTGGAGGCTGGAAAATAATCCCAGGTCAGGACCAGCCCGGTGGGTTCTGGCGAGGGCCTTCTCTTTGGTTTGCAGATGGACATCTTTTTGCTGTGTAATTTCACAGGGAACATCAGGGAGAGAGGAAGCAAGCTTTCTCCAGGCTCTTCTGACAGGGCACTTATCCCACCATAAGGGCTGCACCCTCAAGGCCTAATTATCTCCCAAATGTCTCATCTCCAAACACCATAATGTTGAGCATTAGGATTTCAGCATGTAAATTTGGGGTAAATACAAACATCTGTAGCACTGAGGGTGCTCCTGGCACATCATAGGTAGAGGCCAAGGCTGCTGCTATCCCACCATGCACAGAACAGTCCTCCACTTTGAAGAATTAGCTGGTCCCAAATATCAATAGTATTACTGTGGAAAAACATAATCAAATCCATATTTTGCCCAAAATAGAATGATACAGTGACTCTGGTTGGGAATTTTTTAGTTTTTGGCTGAATATGTTTAGAGATAAACACACCCATTGTTTCACTAGCAGTTGGTCCCAGTAGTGAACAAATCCTAGCTTAGTCCCTTGTTCCTGGTCCCCCCCCCCCCGAATGCTGAATGCATGTTATCACATTTCCTTGTGACCATTTGATTGTGTGAGGCTCAGCTATTAGGATGAGGCACTTGAAGGGCTGAGCCTATTCAGATTCATCTTTGTCCACCCCAGCACCATAATGCTGGGTCCCCAAAAGGTTGTTAATAACAATTCAGTGATTAAAAAATGAATTAAAGATTAGAGATTTTGCATTTCAAGTTACACCCTATTTCGGGACTAGAAATCTCATGCTTGGGTTCAGCTCCACCCAATTCTATTAATAGTTTTCTATTGGACTGGACAGAGGAGAGGCCCACCCCGTGCTGCCTCAGGCTCTGCCTTGCCCTTTGCCCTTAAGCTGTCCTTTTGAGTTTGGGAAACTCTATATGCCCTCACTTTTCACTTTTTTCCCTCCCTTTTGGATATAAAACTTCCCATAGAGGTGCCAGTACTGGGAGCAAATGGAAAATATTTTATAATCAACCAATTTAATTTGCTGAGTGCTTTGCCTTAAAATCATTGTGAAGTGAGTTGGGCTGGCCAATCCCCAAACTGCATTGCCAAACTGAGAAAGAAGCACTTTCTCAATCTTGATTTAAATCGCCAGGAACTAGTGGGCCACGGAGCTGAGGCCATAATTGGAAGAAAGGATGGGACGTGAAAATTAATTCTCCAGTGGAGGTGAGGAGGCCAGAGGAACTGACCATACTTTTCCAACTCCAGTTTAGAGTCTGTAAATAATAATGTAATTCACATCTAGAAAGAACTTATACAGGCCTTGTGCATCTGTCCCACCCTTTAAAAATAAAGTTTGGGAAGGCGGTGCCTGTGGCTCAAAGGGGTAGGGCTCCGGACTCATATGCAGGAGGTTGCGGGTTCAAACCCAGCCCCGGCCAAAAACTGCAAAAGAAAAATAATAATAATAATAATGATAAAGTTTTGGAAGAAACTATTTGTTGTATTAAAGCACTGAGATACTGTGGTATAGAATGCAACACTCACATCTTAAATGGATACTATCTTTAAAGAAACTGCATTCAGGATCGGGTGCCTGGAGCTTAACTTCTAGACCATTCTCTCATTTTTGTTTTTAAGCAAAGTTGGTGGAAAATTTGACACACTCCAGGTCACTTTATCCCTTTTAATTTCACAATGCATCCTTTTCCTTTCCTGGAATTTTCTTTTACCTTCTCTCATTCATTCTTCACATACACCTTCGTACTTACCCTCCCAAGTGCAATTCAAATGTTACTCTCTCTTTGAAGATGTCCTTGGCCAACTGCCCCCACTCTGTCCACCCCTCTCAGTGGTTCCCTTTTCTGCAAGTTTCACCTAACTAGATTCATACTTCTCAAACTGGGTTGTAATCAGCTCGTAGATGCTCTTCTTCCCTGGTAGGGATCTCTCAGTGGTAGGGATCACATCTTACCTTCCACCCCCCTCTCATCATCATTTCTATAGAAATAACCGGCAACAACTTAACCTCATAATTGGGCAATAGTGAGAAATTCCCTTCTCAATACTCCCAATAACCTCTGATCACATTTAGTTCTTGATTTTTTTTTACCCTTGATTTGCTTCTTGGGATTAATCAATTTTTATTTGACCAATATATACTTATTGAGGTTCCAGTGTCTACGAGGCTCTATGTTTGGTTGTATAAATAATACAAAAAAGTGTAGAAGGACTGAAACATATATAGCACCTATTCCGTGCCAAGCACCATTTGAATCCCTGATATACCCTGTGAGGTACTGTTGATTCTATTTTGCAGATTAGGAAACTAAGGCCCCTATATTTAAATCACTTGCTCCACGTCACAGAAGATGATCCTTATGCATTTTGTGGAAATTCTTAATCTAATTAAGGCAAAATATAAATAATACATGCTTACACACATTTACATACACACATTTACATATACTCCCTCACACGCACACATTTTTAGCAAAAAGTTCTTATATGAGAAAGCTGTAGCAAAGTGAAACAAACAGTTCAAGGTCCTGGATTACGGCTCTGTAGTCTAATAGCTGTGTGACTTGAAACAGTGGATAAGATCTGGAGACTTCTCTACCTCTCAGCACACATGTCCATTGCCTCCACCATGAAGCTGGTCTGTGAGGGTAGCATTGCTTGGGCTGTCCTTCTGGTTGGGTCGGGTGGGAAAGGAAGCATCAGAGAGAAGTAAGGAATTTAATGTTTTCTTTTTGCAGTTTTTGGCTAGGGCTGGGTTTGACCCCACCATCTCTAGTAAATGGGGCCAATGCCCTACTCCTTGAGCCACAGGTGCCACCCTAATGTTTTCTTTATCTTCCAGTGACTCACTGCAGGGCTAGGGCTTGAGAGCTGTCTGTTTTTCAGACATGAGTGGAGCAGGTGGCTATTGTACAGGCATAGATTTTTGTCCCTTCTGGCATAAGGGTGGTCATGCTTATTTATTTATTTCACAATAAATCTCTAAGATCTTTCCTATCCATGGTCATGAATCTATACAGAATGTCTTCATTCAGATTTCTTCAAATAGCCCCGGGAGTGTCCCATTTCTGTTGGGACAAGGACTGACACACCCCAGGCATTATCTTCATCTGTTTGAGCCTCAGTTTCCTCATCTGTCAAATGGGAACGACAACACAAATTGGTAGGAATTCTGTGAGGAGGAAATGTGTGAAAAGTACTGTGCAAACTTAAAATTAGAAACAAAACATTTGTAATTGTAAACTTATTTCTCAGCTCTGTGGAGTTCATACTTTCTTTTACCAAATATCACCTGAGTAAGGATTATGACTAAGATAGGACACTAAATGCTGAAGGAAATTAAATTTAGAATCTAAATCTCTACTGAGCAGAGATTTGATTAGAGAGAGGAAGAGACCCTGTTAGCCCGAGGGAGGGAAAAGGGAGCTCAGTTGAAGAAGCAAAATGACCTAGGCCTTAAAGAATAGTAGGATTTTGGTGGGTGAAGTTGGTGGGTGGGGGAAAACATTTTCGGGGAGGGGAAATGTGTGAGGGATTGTCAAAGGTAGGGGAGGGAAGGGCATGTTCAGCACAAGTCAACCATTTCCATGGGAGAGAAGGCTGGGAACACAGGGATTTTCAAGGTCCTTGTAAAGAGTAATTGTATCCTGTAGGAGCCTGAATGAGAAAGGGGGAAATAAATTACAGTATAGTTTAATCTTTTTCCTACTATGGCAACTGTCCTGTGAAAATATCTGCATTGAAAACTAAGTGATCCAGCTGGATTTGGATGTCTTCACGACATGATTAGATTGATGGTACTAATGGATTTTGCAGTAGATTGAATATTCAAATGGCCAAGACAGGATTTGATTGAAAATAGCTGATTTAGACCAACTGGAACCTTTGCTAACAAATATTTATTGAACTTTTACTATGTGATATGCTCTTGGGACCCCAGGAGATCAAGCCACAACACACACAGTTCATATACATGGGACCATCCACGTGTCTTTTCTCCTGCCACTCCTGAAGGTCTGGCACCCAGCATAGGGGACACAATACATATCATTTTTTTTCTTTTGATTAAATAAAAGGATGAATTACTCATTTAAGATGTAACCTAGGGGAAGGCTACCTAACAGAACTTTCTATGATGATAAATTTCCCATAGTAGTGCTTACACGGGTGTGACTACCTACATGTGGTTAGTGGGAACCTGAAACAATATAGCTGAGACTTTTGTATTCAATTTCATTTTATTTATAACAAATTTAAATTAAATAGCTGCATTTGATTAGGGGCTGAGGTATTAGACAGCGCAGGTCTAGAAAGAAGTGTTTGTAAGTAGTTAAAACTCATTCACCCCATCTTCATAACACTGTGCAGTTGACGAGGTCTCCCCTCTCTCACAGCCTAATTGCTAGTGTTTCAGCAATGATTTGGAGTGAGGTCCCAGGCATTCCTCAAGAATTCCTACCCTGCTATTCCACATATAAAGTCGTGTTTAATCTGTGTTTACTCACTGCTGTACTAAAATAGAGAAATGGAGGCAAGAGAAGATGATTTTCCATCTGCAACTGTGATCCATTGAATGAATTTACACCTGCTTGGCTTAAATAGCACAGGTTTAAATTAGTAGCACCTGTAGTCATTCTAGCTAATTGTGAAAGGCTTAACCTGTGGGTGTGCTGAGACGTAGTGGCTGGGTAACCAGACCAATGACCACCTTGCAAAGAACTTGTACACCTATCAACAGATACAATGGATAAGAATAAAATGCTTATTATTATATTGTTGAAATATATGTACATATATGCAATACAGAAAATACAGATGATTCAAAATATAATTTCCATATGAAATACAGGGTCAAGAAATCCTTTCCTAATTAAGCATTCTAACATTATACAATCTGAAGTCAGGATCAGAACCTTCATAGCCTTGAATTAAGCCTGGAGAAATCTCAAAAAAGGAACGTATGACCTAATTTTTCTACCCATAGTGAATCATTTTGTGAACGCTGACATTCCTGGTTCTCCCACACAACTATTTCCATGCAAGTCCTGTTTCTCCAGCCAAGGATGCCCCTTGACTTTTTGTTGATGGATGTATTTCATTTTGGGTTGTCCTTCAAGAACCAGCACAAATGGCATCTCCTTTATAGAGATTTCCCCTGGTTCTCAATAGATGGAGTGCAATTTGCATATACTTTAATCAGAGCAAATGACTTGCCGTGGATATTCGTTAGATCTGGATGGATTTATGCTCATACATCACGAGCCCATTAAAGATAGAAGCTGTGTTGTGTTATTCTGTGTATTCCCAGAGCTAAATGATGCTTCACCCACAATTGTTAAAATCAAAACATCATGGGTCACTATTCATGGCCAGAATGCATTTCTGTGTTCTCATACAGCAATGAGTGATTGAAATAATCCGGAACAGAGATAACTCCCATTTGTTTGGGATTATGCATTAGAATATATTATATAATTTAAGGATTTTTGCCTTTTCAAATGTGATGGGATAATATTAAAATGTGTCCCTTTCCTCATTAGCAAGTCATAATACCTCAAGTCTCAAAGCTTTGAACTGACGAATTTAATTAACCAGAAAATACAGCTTTATCTTTTCCCCTTCTACAACTACTGGCCGTAAATCCTTATATTCAATTTTTCTCTCTGGGAATCGCACAGGAGATGGGATTTGCTATATAAAATTTCCACTACTAAAATGTAGATTCCATAAGAACAAGAATTTTCTTCTTTTCAGTTTTGACTGCTGACACATAGCCTGGGACAGTATTTTGTACCAAGTAAGGACTCAATAAATAGGGTTTATTAAAATTAATCAATAGATAGAACCACAATGATCTCTATCTTTACCATCTGACGGTTTGGGCCGTTATCATGTTGCTACTCACACACTCTGGGGCCTGGCCCTCCTGCCCTCCTCTGCATAGCAGCACTTCGTAGCCCTCAGGTGAGGGTCTATCTCATTTCTTTCTTCTTCCACACACCTGCCTCTGGGACTCCTTCCCCAGGGCAACTCTTTCCACTCGAAAAGGCCGCCTCTTTCAGAAGAGAGTTCTGTAAGAGAGCCCATGTGGCCTCCTGACACGGTTCCTCCCTTGAAATCACTCTTTCCCAGAGCACATGGTGACTCTGGGGTGCTGGTGGGAAGGCAAACTCTGAATGAGGGAATGTGCAAATGGAATCTGCTAGTGTAACGGAAATGTGAATTTCTCAGGAATCTGAATTCCTTCTCCTCCGGTCCAGGCACCTTCACGACGCTCTAGTTCATTGAACAGCTCTGGTTCTGGATTCAGGTTCCCTTTCATGAAGCTCCTGGGCCACATGCGAGACATCACATGTGTTTGGATATTTGTTTGTGTCCTTTCCCAGGTTTGGCCTTTCCAGAGTGTCTAGGTCATCCCAGCTGTGGCCCAGGGAGCAGAAGAGTGGAGGGCAGGAGGTTGAGATTGAAAGTCTTTGTAGTAAGAAAATCATCATTACAGGGGCTGATGTCAGAATGAAATGACACAGGATACCTTACATTTTCCATATAGTTTGCCATGAACCAAAGACCAGCAAATGGTCTTTCGGAAGACCAGGTTAGTGAAGAGAAGCTTTCTATAATAGTGATTCACAAAGTTGCTGGCTCGTTAGACTCACCTGGGAGTCTTAAAAATAACACACATCTGGAGCTTTCTTAGTATTTTCCATTCCCTGTGCTCTGGAGGGCAGTAAGTCCTCTAGGGCAGTTCTGGAATAGTGCCTCTAGACTTTTACACAGACAGAACACACGGGCAACGATAATGGTTAACATTTGCAGAGCACACCAGAGTGTAAAGGAACCCTGTAGTTTGTGGCATGAAGCAATGATCTCAAGAGGCCTCCAGCTGCTCCAGAGCTGACACGGCCATCCATGTGCCCAGGAGATTAGTCTTCACACCACTGCACATGCCCAGCTGGGAAGCTTTGATCGAGGGGGAGTGTGACCTTGCTCCTCTCTCCAGCCCATTCAGTATCAGATATGAATAAAGCCACATTAGCTTCTTAGATCTGCATTCCCTGAATGATATTGGCTTAAAGAGGAGAGAAGAGAGTTCAAAAATTGTGGAAGCAAAGTGACTCCAAACTAAAATATTTTCCATGAATAAATTTACGAAATACAATATGTGTGAAGATAAGTGTAATCGGAACTTACACTGTACTACCTTATTTTCACAGGTTTTGTTCAAAAATCTTCAAGTTCAAACTCCTTACCTTGGCATTCAAAGTTCCTCATGTCAAGGTCTGTTTTTTTCAGTGTATCTCCTTTCTTTCCTTTTCAAATACCAATTTCAGCCATAAACACTCTGTGTGTTTACCAGTGGAGGCTTGGTATTTTTCAAATTATATATTGTTTTATGCTCAAATTTCTTCTTCTTCCTACTCATTTATCCTTCATAGACACCTCAAACATCACTAATCTCATTGATAATTTTATGATCTCTCTAGCCAGAAATGATCTTATGAACTATTATAAACTCTTATCGGAACTGACATCTTCAGTAAATTCCCATGTAATGCTCATAGCTGCAGCCCAGGTACCACATTTTGAGAATGGCTGTTTTAAGTTGCTGGGTTTCGAAATAGTTTGTTAACATAGCAAAAGCTACTTCCTAAGCAGGGCTATGTAGTGTGAGCTTAGTAATTGCAAATGTTCTGTGTCTGGCATATGTTAGACACTCAATATTTCGTTTTAGTATCTATTTTACTGTAAGTTCCACTCAAGTGCCTCCTATACTCATCTGTCAATGTACAGCGCCTGACCTATTATAAACACCTAGCTTCCAGCCCAGTATATTCCACAAATAGCAAACAGATGTCATATGCAATTTCTTTGCTTTTTATTACTATTATGTTCTCTTTCATAATTAGACATTTTCTAAAGATAATACTCTCTGATCAAGTCTACAGTTTCTTCTTACATCCTTGTGCCTGTACACACCTGCTAAAAAGAAGTCACAGAGGATCAAAGTTTTATCAAGCGGTAGCTGAAGATGTTTAATGCTATGATAGCTTGAGGGGTGGAGGATGCTGGTAAGAAGTTAGCTTAAGTAAACATGCAGGAAAAGAAACAGAACCAAAGAGAGAATTAAATAGACCGGGAGAAAATGGAAAGATTAATGGACTGGAGGTTTCTATAATGTTTAAAGGCAGCTTTAGTAGTTATGCAAGAGGAAGAGAAAAGAAGTGAGTTATTGCCAGAATGTAAACTATTAGAATTTAAGATTTTAGGGATTCACTTATCATATAATGTCTAAGAAATTGTGTTTTTAAAAGACACCCCCAAAATGATTCTGATATGAAACAAGTTTGTTAATAAATATTCTACTTTTATATGCTCTTTACCATCAGCAAAATGCATGAGGAAAGATGAGCAGATGACACCTACTCCTGCAAGGACGGAGGGACTAATGCTAAAAACAGTTCTGATTGCATCCTTCCATGTTTCTTATAAAATCCCATGTAAAAAATTTCTTTCCAATTTAGTGCCAGAAAAAAAAAAAGACAAATGCGTCTTCCCTGAAGAATTGCTATATTTCTTCCTTTATGATACTGAAAGTCATAACTCACCATGGTTACCTCTTCCTCAAGGCTACTGAGAAACCCAGAGCAAACCTGAAGCTCATTGGCTTGTAGCTTGTGTTAAATGTCCCTCTTCCCGGCTCTCAGAGCCTCTTGTGACGCTTTCATATTGTCACCTTCATATTGCCTACATGTTATCCACTTAATGCATTTTTTTCTTCATTTTACTGTAAGCCTTAAAAGTGGGGACCATTATCTTTTACACCAGTTTATTTATAGTAACCTGGCTAGTGCCCAGTACACACTAGGTTCTAGGGAAACTTTTGCTAAATTATGAACTGAATGTTGTCAATTATTAGATATAGAAATTATACTAATACTAATGGTGAGTAGATTTGCTGTTTCCTTCTTTTATGAGTTTTAATTATGCATTTTCCAATATTAATCTCAATGCATGTCTTCACTGGTGGGCGTTAGAAGGAAATCCTTTCCATCCATTCTTTGTATTTTACTTTCCATGGGTTATAGTCTAATATCATTAGGTTTTCTCTGTTCCTTTGCTCAATATATCCAAGGGATGTGAAGTGACTCTACTTATCTGATTGGTAAGTCTGGGGAGAATGAACTAGACATGCTCAGAGTCCTCCATTTTCCCAGCTCCACCTTTTAGGACAGCTATTTGTGTTTCGCTGATGCACTGGCATTCCTCCATTCAGATAGATCTACTTTGTCGTCTGAAAGCTCAACTCCTTCTGCAAATTCAAGTCTTGCTTTTTCATTTCTCTGTATTTTAGTTTATCCTCTGTCGTTTCTAGAATTAAAAGATGTCTTCTGAACTGCCATTTTCTTGTCAACCACAATGCACCCTTCAGTTACTTGAGCTGCTTCTTGGGCCTTCCTACTATTTTTTGAGTCAGCCTATTTCCCACGACTAAGACTTCACAGATATATTTCTTTTGTGAATTTTTGGTTTTTGATTTATGGTTCTTTTTCCTACTTTCTCTGTCCAAGCAGAATTTGCAGCTCTAATTTGAAGATGGCCCACATTTCTTTTTATTTGCTCATTAATAATAATCCACTTTATTTGAAAGGGTAAAGGCACAATTCTGATCTCCAATATTCACAAGCATAATTCATAGATGTTATAACATAAAGCCTCAAAGACAGCATAAAATTAGAAAAGCCATATAACTCCAGACTAGCTTTGACTTGGTTCCAAATGAAGGTCGACATTTATGTGTATAATCTGATGGCTTAAAACAGCTCAGCATGGTCTACAACCCTAGTCGACAAACATTATACAGCATGAAATGAATCCTTCCTCCAATGTCTAGATGTAGTGTGCACAAAATCTTCTCAATAAACAATAAGAGGTGGGGCACAGTGGCTCACACCTGCAATCCTAACACTCCAGGAAGCAAAGGTAGGAAGATTCCTTGAACTCAGTAGTCCCAGACCACCCTGAGCAAAAGGGAGATCCCCATCTCTACTAAAAATAGAAAAACTAGCCAGGCATGTGGCAGGTACCTGTAGTCCCAGCTACTTGGGAGGCTGAGGCAAGAGGATCACTGTAACTCAAGAGTTTGAGGTTGCTGTGAGCTATGATGATGCCACCGTACTCTAGCATAGGCAATAGAGTAAGATTCTGTCTCAAAAATATATATAAATAAAGTAAAATAAGATAAAGAGAATAAGCTAAACAAATGAGAATGGTCTGGATCAAAGATTCTGTGATCCCAGACTCAACTCAAAGGTCTCTGCGAGTGTCCCCAATGCAGTACTCCCCTTTGTAACCCAAGCACTAAAACAACGAGTCAGCAGATGGAAGCCACAATACATTGACTCCCACTATTAGTTTGGTAAGACTAAGTTAAAGGATACAGTTTATATGTGTGGCAGTAAACCCCTATTACACAGATTTACCAACCTAGTTGCAGTAATAACCAAAAGTCTATAGGTCTTCTCAAATGAGGTAGCCTTCCATAAAAACATGGTATGTCAGAGAAATGGAGAATGTAAGCTCCCAGAAGGAGGAAAACAGGAGGTGTTCACTGAGGGTGCTGATTCACGATTCCCAAATTTACTCGTTGTATGTACAGCTGTGTCCCTCTACTTTTCCTGGACTGGAGTGTGTACAGAAAGAGAAAGTTCAGAAGTACGTATTAAGGAAATTAGTGTAAAGAGACTGAGATCAATCAATAAAATTAATAACATAAATTTGAACCAGTAAAAGGGGGACAAAAGGTCACTGGGAAGATTCTTGCTTTTAGGTAGAAAAAATTTTTCTGGAATTGCTAGGTATCACCCTTAGCATATGGTTTTACGTACTAAAATAAGACACTAATCAGAGGGTTGTGGGTAAACTTACTTTTTAATATCTCTACTAAGATCCAGGCCATTGTTCCAGAGTAGGCAAACAGTAGCAATATCATCAGTGTAAAGTCATACCGAGTGAAACTCATACAATTAGAAATTTGGAATTGTCCAAAACAGTGTCATGGTGTTAGATGATTACGAAGGACAGCAGAGCTAGCACCGCCATCCCTCCGTGAGCTGCACATGTGCTGAGTGCTGTACATACCACCCTCCTTGAACCTCAGGGTAACTCTATGAGTTAAGATGTCAGTGTTCCTATTTTACAATTAGGGAAAACAAGGCTCAGTAACCTACCAAAAACATCAAGCTGAAAGCAGCAAATTCAGGATTTGACCCCAGATTGACTGAGTGTAAATCCCATGTTCTTTTGCACATGCCAGAGTAAACACATCTCTAAATATTATGGGATGGATTACGAGAACTGTAGGCCCCTCTGACTTTCCGTGTCTTATGACCTGATGGTGTGAAAAGCTCCTGCTCGTTACAGCACTACCCAAGATAATTGTTTTTCTTCTTTCCTCTTTTCATTCTTTTCTGCTCTATTTGAGAGTTCCAATGGGCTAATTGGAAAGACCTTGCATAAATACAGTAAAAGTCATTATGAGGTTATCCAAAGGACAAAATGGGGAGGGAGGGTATGCGACAAGTGGAAAATTGTTGTAACGTTGAATTACAATCTGGTTGGACAGGCTTGAGACTTAGCAGAGGAAGACATTGGAAGCCGGGACATTGCTAAATAAGTTTTACTTTAAATTCCAAGACACAAAGAAGGTTTTATTTTAAAGTGGAAGATAAATATTTCACAAGTGTGTTCCTAGAGCTCATACTTTGAAAGATTAATCTCCAAAGAATTATGGCGAATACTGAGCACAGTCATCATTTCAGGCAGGGATGGCTAATCAGTTCTTGACATGTACAGGAGTGCCAAAAAAATGTATAGCTATGTCAAGAAAGTAAAAACTATTAAAATTGTAGTGCTCAATGTATACCAATAACAAAAGATGAAAACAAATCACGTTTGAGCACCTCCTGTAATTGCAGAAGTCAAAGGTGATTTGAGTATTATGATTTTAATTCAGGTTTTTTCCTTTCTTAAAATATGTATACACTTTAGGCACCCTCCTTATATGCATCTCACCAATTTAACTTATATCATGCTGGAAAAAGCGGTGGACTTTCAAGGTCAAAATTTGGGTTTTGCTGTATGATACAAGATATATTGGTTGATCTCTCTGAGTATCAATTTCTTTGTCTATAGAAAACGCCAAAATAGTATCTGTTTTACAGATTTACTGTGAGTAGCCAAGGAAAAATAATGTATATTAAAGGGCCTAGCTCAGTGCCTGACCTCTAGCTGATGTTAACAAATGATAGATTAAAGAATGCGTTCAGGTTGCTTATGATTAAGTAGAGAAGAGGTAAGAAAATAGATATTTACAAAGCATCATGAAACATTATAGGACAGAAGAAATCCCCTATAAATGATTCCTAAACAAAATGTAAAAATGATTCTGAATCTAATCAGATTACCAAGTAGAGTCCTTTGATGGGGACTCAATGACTTTCTGCTTTTGGACAAGTCACCTTGCTCTGATATATAGCTCTGATTCTTATAAATTGAAGTTACTTGTCTGTAATAATTAAATGTACACTGGGCCTAGATTAGCCATTTCCTGATTTCAGTAGTCAAGACACGCATGTAAACCTTTTTGCTCTCCTCTATGAAAGATCGATCTTTATATTCGGTGTATGTGGGCATGAATTAACAGGACCTTTCATTGACAGAACATTGCGAAATAAGCAAGCAAATGATTATATTCAGGAGGTCAGGATTGGGTTTAGAAATCATAGAAAAGATAAGGAAAATCCAGGTTTCTTCACAGCTAATAACTGAGCTGAATGGTCACCAGAGGTCAGAGATTGGTCCTATGTAGCATCATTTAATGCCAAATGAGCACCTGCTTCTGTATCTTGATTTTAGTGACATTAAGGCAGGATGGGCTAATACAAGCTACATACATTGACACCTCCAGTAGGCACAGCATTTTCACTATAGTCTTCCCCCAAACTTAGTCCAAATAAAGTTTCAAAATCATTTTTTTCCACACTCTCACTCCAATCCATCAGAGCTAGCTCTCAAGTTCTCATGTTGAAATTTATTTGTCATTCCAGATTCATAATCAGACTCAGAGACAGTCTCTCTGACACAGCTTCTGATGCCTTTTTTATTAATTACTGCCTGGAATGTTGCAGTCATCTGGAGGAAATATCAAGAAACAGGAGAATTTCACACATTTGTTCCAAAAACATTCAGATATTAGTGTAATTAAATGCACGCTATGACCAAGGTGCTTCACGTCTGCAAGGTCTTTACAGCTGCCGAGCTGCGTCCACAGGCTTCCTCAGGTCCCCGGGAGTTTTCATGACAACTGCCTACTACCTAAAAGCCATCTGCGTCTGCCTTTCTAACACTCAGGGGTAAAAGCTCAGGGATAATAATAGCTTAGTTATTAAGACTTTGTGTCATACAAACATACACAAATTTTGTGTGTCGACCTGGTGTGCACAGATGTGCATCACATACACTTGTATAGGTAACTTTTCTTTCTTTTTCTAAATTAAATCATAGCTGTGTACATTAATGCAATCATGGGCGTTACTGTGATTGTATTGGTTTTATTTCAATTTCTATTATTTACAACTAGTGTATTAGTCACCTAGAGTTACCATTAAAAGATACCACATACTGGGTGGCTTAGACAAATGAAATTTATTTTTTCATAGTTCGTGAGGGTAGGACATCCACAATCAAAATGCCAGCAGGGTTGGTGCCGGCGAGGCCTTTCTCTTGTCTTAACAACAACCATTTTCTCACTGTGTCTTCACATACCCTTTCCTCTGTGTGCTCCTGATGGAAGGAGGGAAAAGATATTTCTCTGGTGTCTCTTCCTTTTCTTACACAGATACTAGTCCTATTGAATTAAAACCCAACCTATAACATCCTTAAACCTTTATTGTAACCTAGAGGCCCTGTTTTTGCATTGAAGGCTAGGGCTTCAACACAGGAACCTTGCAAGGTCACAATTCAATCCACAACAGCTAGCATGCCAATATAATCAATATAATTAATTTTTATATGCAGTCATTACCCATGTATGGTTTTGCTTTCCTTGGTTTCATTTACCTATAATCAACTATGTTCTGAAAATAGTTGCATATAGAACGTGGAGAGCAAGGAAAGGATTGCATTCGAATAACGTTTGTTACCACTTGTTGCTATAACTGCTCTATTTTAATATTAGTTATTGTTGTTAGTCTCTTACTGTGCCTATTTTAACAATTAAGCTTTGTCATAGGTATGTATTTATAGGAAAAAACTTAATGTGACATATATAGTATTGGATACTATCTGTGGTTTCAGACAACCTCTAGGCATTATAGAAACATAATCTCTGGCTCAGAGCCTGTGGCTCAACGGGCTAAGGCACCAGCCACATACACCTGAGCTGGTGGGTTCGAATCCAGCCCGGGCCCACCAAACAACGACCGCTGCAACCAAAAAATGGCCGGGCATTGTGGTGGGCACCTGTAGTCCCAGCTACTTGGGAGGCGGAGGCAAGAGATTCGCTTGAGCCCAGGAATTGGAGGTTGCTGTGAGCTGTGATGCCACTGCACTCTATCCAGGGTGACAGCTTGAGGCTCTGTCTCAAAAAAAAAAAAAAAAGAAACATAATCTCTGCCAATCATTAAGAGAGAACAACTGTGTCAACTTCAAATCATGAAGATTTGGTAATCAGGATTGTCTACCTAGACAACCAGGCTGTGTGGAAATAGTTTTATTTCTTTCTC
>CAUYON010208490.1:0-10729 GCA_963573935.1 Arctocebus calabarensis
ACTATAACCACCATAGTAGTAGTTTGAGTTTGTTCACACATAAAGGCCTCTTTAATTGTTTTAAAAGCAGAGTCTCCTTCCACCACCAGCACCGCCGCCCCACTGCCAGGCATGCTGAGCACATGGGCGTGCACAGACACAGACAGACACACAGACGCACACAGACACAGACACACACAGATGCACACACAGACACAGACACACACACAGACTCACACATAGACACAGATGCACACACAGACACGCAGACACACACACAGACACACACAGAGACACACACACAGACACACGTACAGAGACACACACAGAGACACAGACACAGACACACACAGACAGACACACATAGAGAAACACAGACACACACAGACACACACAGAGAAACAGACACACACACATACAGATACACAGATACACAGACACACACAGAGACACAGAGACACAGACACACACACAGAGATACACACAGACACACACACTCTCACAGACACACAAAGACATACACACACAGACAGACACACACACATAAACATAGACACACACAGACACACAGACACACAGAGACACACACACACGCAGAGACACAGAGAGACAGACACACGCACAGAGACACAGACACCCAGATACACAGCCACAGAGACGGACACACACACTGACAGACTCACAGACACACACAGACACAGAGACACACAGACACGCACAGACACACACCTGTAGAATAACCCTGCTGTTAGGCTCTTCTTTCTTTTCTGCCCTTTAAGAAAAAGTATTGCTTTAAAAATGAGCAAGAATTTAAAAACCCTTCAGACACACTTGCATAAAGCCCATTATTTCCATAGGGATTCACTGACAGCAGTTGGGACCCAGATAGGTTCCAGAACTCTTGTGTTAATCCCTCTAGGGTTGGTGTTTCTGGGATTGACAGCCACTTTCCCAGGGGAACAGAATCTTCAGAAGTTAAATTGGATTCTCAAAAAAATTCAATAACATTAAAATGAAAGTTACTTAACCGAGTAAAAGGCAAACCCCAGAACCTCGACTTTAAATACAATACTGAACACTCTCCCCATGCATTTGGTATGGGCCGGGGGCCTACAGCTGAGAGGACATTAATAGAATGGCTGGCTTTCCTCGCTGCATGATCTTCCACGGTTGGCCCTAAAATATTTCATTGTTTATTCCTTCTGGAATCTGACCCATTGCAGCAAAGACGTCGTTAAACAGCAAAGAACACAGAGCAGCCCATGCAGTTTCTGCCGGAGCCGCGATTCCAGAGATAAGATAGGAAGAACCCACATTTCCTGGAACTAAGAATCACCAAAACATCCCTGAGCATAAACCAGAAGCTCATTGGGTTGGATATTTTTTGGAAAATTTAAACTAGGATAATGAGCATTTCAGAACCTCCTTCAGCTGATGGGCACTTCCTCTGCGTGCAGGGAACACAAACCTGAATATTGACTTTTGTCCTTCAGTTAGAAAAGCATTTTGAAAAAGTCATATAAATATGTATCCTTCAATCATATTAAAGGACAAGTTTTCCAGTGCTTTTCTTCTGTACTTTTCATTCCCTGTGTGACCAGACATGAAATAACCTTTCACATGATTGCATTTTACTATCACTTTAAAGGAACTGTTTTTATTTTAGGAGGTAATGTGCAAAATCATGCTATTTAACACTATGCTCTATTCACAGATCATGCAAGTTAAATAAAGATACCTTGCTGATTTCTTAATATAGATTCAGCTAAGATTAGTTATGCATCTGCCACCTTAACATTCAGATTGGGGGTAGAGGGAAAAAAAGCCTTCGTTAAAAATCACACTTGCATGGTAAGTGCCTAGAATTTCATGGTTCATTTAAGACCATCACAATCAAGAATTTCATTATGTTAAGAAAGAATGGTATCTTCTTAACATCCAAAATTATATCCCCCTTCACTTCTCTCTCCCACTGTACTAAGTGGATCATTTTCCTTCACCTCTGTGGTCTTGTTTTTTGACCTATGAAATAAAGAGTTTAGCTGGAAGGTTTTAATATACCCTTTGGGTCTATTATGCTGTGACTTCATGATTTCTGGGGAATAGACTGACAAGGAGGCAGAGAGGGACCAGAGCCAAAGCACTGTGGAAATCTGGCCAATTCACTTGCTAAGCAAAACAGTATTTCCCATGGCACCAAACAACTGTCCCACAGGGCGCTGTCAGTGGCTGGCGGCTCACAGCTGCAGGGCAACAAGATGCTGTAGAATGACAGCTCTGCCAAAACCTCATTTAAACATTTGCCGAAAAACATGCTAGTCAACAAATCACTGGATCTCAAAAATCACATCTTCCTCCCAACCCAGACCTGTGTATTATGGCATCAGGAACAGACTGAGAATTAATAATGGGACATTAAAATGGGAGTGGGGGCTTATATTTAGATCAGCAAATCTAACAATAACTTCCAGCCTGAGTAGCAAAGTGTTTATGCTTTGCAAGTTACTATAAACGTGCAGTCCTCTATGCTGTGGGATTATTTAGATAACATTCAGATTGGCTCAACTCAACGAGAGCCTGACTGGTGATGAGTCATGTTCTCCCATCAAACAGAGCCTGAGAAAGTGGCTCACACGTAGGGGTTTTGTTTGGGAATGCAATCCCAGAGAGTACAAGCAAGAAAAGAGTGAAACAAAGGAGGGAAAAGTCAACACAGGATGCATGATGGCCCCTGGGTGATGTATTGATCCATTACACAAGACCTTCCCAGGAGCCTTAGGAAATGCATCTCAGAACTGTGAGAAGAAGATTTATCCATCACCTTTCATTACTCATGTCTTCAGGTTTGCCTCATGCGTGTTAATTTTTCTGCACTTCCTATTTTCTCCCACAGGAATGACGACAAAGTCAGAGGAGCTTCCAGACAGGAAACAGGAAGCTCAGGCGCAAACCAAGGAGCCCCTGGAGGTTGCACCTACATGATGCTAGTTGAAGCCTGCATAGAACTGTTTGCTCAGCAATGTCTGGAATAAATATGAAGGCCAAGACGATATGAATTGGTACACACAAAGAATCAAGCCATGTGGATCAGTCAGGACGGGCCGGTTATATTGCAGTAACAAATGATCCCACACTTTCAATGGCTTACAACAGCAAAAGTTTTTTTTTCCCACTTATGTTACAAATCCAAAGTGGGTCATCTATGATTCTATGCTGTTTTCTTTACTCTAGGGACAAGGTTTACAAAACAGTCTCTATCAAGAATGTTGCTGGCCACCGTGACTAAGGGAGAAGATTTAGTTCTGAACCACGTTGTTTTATAAAGCTTCTTCCTGGATGAGAGCTACATCACTTCTACTCACCCTTCATTACCCAAAGCCTGCCATAGTTCAAAGAGCTGGGACACAAAATACTCCCATAGGAGAGGCAATGCAAGAAAGGGACTTGGGGAACAGAAATGCAAGTCATCACACTATGTCTTCATTTTCATGGGGAGAAAGCCAGGGGTAAGAGGAACAATTTACTCTAGGAAACCTTGTACAAATTCCTCCATAGTCCCATCTTTCCTTTGAACACATGGTCACCCAATATTCAGAAATAGTAAGTCCAGTCAAAGAAAGCAGATCATATCCATAGCTATCAGTAGATACTTTTCCAATGAGAAGCAAAGCAAAGCACAGAGAGGGAGTATCAGAAATCATCTAATTCATATATTATAAATTCCCTCAGTTTATAAACGTTGGGATGGGGTCAGTTCTCAGAAATCACAAGTGACGTTAAGAAATCACAAAGCAAGTTCATAACAGAGCCGGGACGAGGACTTCTATTTCCCAGTCCAGCGTAAAGTTCACAAGAAACATTATTGTCATAATTCTCTATTCTTTGCCTTTTTGACATGCAGACAATAAACAATTAAACATGCAAATAACACAGCTAATTTCAAATTCCACCAGGTCCTGTAAACACAGAGTAATGTGAAAGTAAGAGGTTGGGTGCCAATTTGTAAAAGAGGGTCTCTCTGAGCAGACAACATGTCTGCTTACTAAAACTTACTAAACCACTTACATAAAATCGCAACAGCTTTTTTTAATAACAGTTAGAAACCTCATTCTTTAAGGTTCCTGTCCTCAAGTGCTGGACAGAGGATTGATTCGAGTTCATAGCCTATTAGGAACCAGACCATGCAGGAGGAGATGAGAGGTGGGCGGACCAGTGAGCTAAGCTTTATCTGTATTTACAGCCACTCTCCATTATTTGGGTCACCACCTGAGTTCCGCCTACTGTCAGGTAAGTGCTCATAGGAGGGGGAACCCTACTGTACACTGTGATTTGAGGGATGTAGGGTGCTTTTGCTCTTTATGAGAACCGAATGCCTGATGATCTGAAGGGGAGACGCACTTGAATCATCCCACAACCATTCCCCTCCAGCCCATGGTCTCTGGAAAAACCATCTTCAAGGAAACCAGCCCCTTGGTACCAAAAACGATGGGGACCCCTGTTCTGATGGATACTGCCCTCTATCAGGACCTCTGAAAGAATTCTATCTTCTGTACTTTCTCTGCTCTTCTCAATCTCCACTAAATCTTTGTCTCTTTTAATTGCCCATATTTTTATTTGGTTACACTCAGTGAAATTTTATGAGCACTATTCTTAATTTTAAAATCAAGCAAGTAAACTATTTTATAAGCTTCTTACTTAAATTAATTTGCTTTTAAAGTATTTTCTGTACATCAAGAACCCTTGGAATGAAAATGTATCCTCTGCAGCCACTTCCTTTTCACCTACCCATCCTAACCTATCTAATTCTTGCTGTAGAAACATTTCTTTCCGTTCAAATCTGTGTTTGGGCAAAAATACAGGTTCCATGAAACAAAACAAACAAACAAACAAACAAACAAAATCCTTGCTAAGCAATCCTAGGCAGAAACATATTTGGTAAACAAAACATGAAGAATGACCACCACACCACTCCCACCCCCTGATTCTCACCCTATTTAACTCTCTCCCAATTTTGGGTGTGCAAGAGCTTTGTGACTTTATGATGAGGTGGCACGCCTATGATTAGGGTACAATATGCAACAAAAGTGGGCCTCACCTTGTACCATGAGCCCTTTAAGGCATGGGAAATTGGAAGCCTAACAAAAATTGCACTGACCGTTGCTGGTTTGAATATGGAGAGAGCCACATGAGAAGGGATGAGGGCGACCTCTGGATACAGACTTCAGCCTAAGGCTAAGTCAGCAAAAGAAACAGGGACCTCACATCTGCACTGCAGGGGACTAGATTCTTCCAAAAATCTAAATGACCTTGGAATTGGACTCTTCCCTAGATCCTCCAGAGAAGAACCTCGGCTGGCGGAGACCTCAATTTTGGATTAGAAGACCTGGAGCAGAGAGAGAGTTCAGTCAAGCTGGAGCTTGCCTGGAATTTTGACCTCCAGGACTGTGAGATAATAAATGGGTGTTATTTTTAGCTGCTAAGTTTGTGGTAATTTGTTATGCAGCAAAAGAAAACTAATACAACATGTAACTAGATTTATCAACTGGGGTGTTCTGTTAAACAGCTAAATAATGACTCTTTCCCACCTTCACAATGCGTGCCATTAATCCTCACAAAAGGAAGAGAATTTCCGGGGGACAGAGGCGGGGAGTCAGTGATGGAAAGGCAGAACCCAACGTGGGGCAGACTGATGGGAAACAGCAACCCGCCCAGCCGCAGGGCTATGCTCAGGCAAGGTTATCCACCACCCTACCAGAATAAAGAGGTGAAACACGGAGGCTACACCACAAGGCACCACAACGTACCCAGCCACAGAGCTAAGAATCTCAGTACAACCTATTTTCAATCTAATTCTTAGTACACAGGGCAGAAGTGAATGGGGAGCTCATGGAATTGTTTCAAAGATAACATGCATTTATGACATTTTTCTGATTGTAAATTTGCACAATTACATGCAGAGAGCTCAGAAGCATTCACATACTGTGGTAGACAAAAACACTGTGTGTTCCTCTAACACTATTTTATTTTTCTTTTTCTTAGTGTAAACAAAGGCTTTAATGCCCAGGCTCCCAGGCAAACAGGTTGGGGCCATTCAATGGAATTCTGGTCCATGGGATATAAGTAGAAATAACGAAGTCATTTCTAGGCCTTGCTTTTTTTTTTTTTTTTAAGTTTTATTTTGTTCAGAATATTATTGGGTTACATACCTCATTGTGGTGACATAATTTGGTTTTGTACATTAAATCAAAGTTATTTGTGTCTCCTTCACCCAGAATGTGTGCATTATACAAATTAGGTGTGAATTAACCCAACTCCTCCTACCCCTACCATCTGCTTGATTTCTATTGAGTTTTACTCCATATGTACATGAACTAGTTCCAGTTTACTACCTAGAACATGTGGTGTTTGTTTTTCCACTCTTGTGGAACTTCACTTTGAAGAATGGTCTCTAGTTCCTTCCAGGTTGTTACAAAAAATATTACAGCACCATTTTTTATGGCTGAGTAGTACTCCATGACCCGACTTTAAATTCAACTAACAACTTTAAGTTCAATCTTAAGTCCCTTTTGCCATGTAAGCTAACGTAGTCACAGGTTTCAGGGATTGGAACATGGAAATCTTCAAGAGGGCCATTAATCTGTCTATCACACACATGTTTAAGAGAAGACTACTAAGGTCATCTCTGTTATACTGTCTTTTTATTTCTCTGTACTGGGTCCGCAATGATTTCCTTCAGATTTATTTTCCAATTCACTAATTTTTCTTTTTTGTTTTCTTTTTAAAAAACACTCTAAGCCAATATTCTCTTGTCCCTGATGAGAACATGTCAAAATGATCACCAGAAGGAGGGAGCTGGGCTCCCTGAGTCCCTGAGTAGAAGAAAAGCCTGAACAGACCCACAACGAGCTTAGCAAAAACTAGAAACAAGGGCAGTGCTTGTTATATTAAGGTGCTGAGTTTGGCAGTGGGGGAGAAGAGCAGATATTTTCTCACTAAAGTATAACCTAACTTATCTTAAATAACACATATACATTTTTTTCCTTTTTTTTTATTATAGCATGTGGTTGTGTACATAAATGTAATCATGGGGTATAATGTGTTGGTTTTATATTCAACCTGAAATATTTTGATATACTTATTTTTCTAGTTATTTAACAGGTTTACAGACAGTATCTTCGCCTTAGATTTTTTTCTTGATTTAGCATAACACCCAAGCACGGCACAAGAATTTAAATATCAAATTTAATTAATGTTACAAAATATTCCTATTCTGATACACCTTGATATTCACACTTGATAATTGCTCTCTTACTTAAAACTATAATGAGGAACATACAAATCCTGATTTATATACAGATATGTATATGCATGTGTCTATGTTAAATATATATTTGTACTTATGTGTGCAAGTGCATAAATACATATAGATACGTATGTATATGTAAACCTATACATAGTTACTAACAATAGGAATAATGACAAACTGCTTCCTCTAATATCAGATTTAAGTCTATTATCCTTAACTTTATTTCCATCCCCTATTGCCTGAAATACAAATTAGGTGGAGAGCCTGCCTCGCTGATCTTTTCAACCTAATTTAAGGAAAAATCAACCTGGAAAAAAGAAAAGTTAGAGTGAAAACTAGTATTTGTTTAGCATGGGCTAAGATGCACAATGAGAAGTTAAGATTATTTTCTTGACTATTCAGAACAGGTGTTAACTATTTGTGAACCAAGAGGCAAAAGTAAATACACTGGGCTGTCTAATCTAATCTCTAATTTTTCCATTTACTTGAAATGAATTTCAAAAGACCTGAGAAGAGACAAAGGGCTAATAAGTATTCTTTAATGTACAAGATTATAATTAACCTAATGTCTGTTTCAAATTTACTACTATCTATTAAAGAATAAATAATTTTACAGCCCTCTAATGTAGCTCTTAAGCTTTAAATCACTGACCATAACTAATAAGGAGCTTAATAGCAAGAACACCCTAAAAAGAGCCGCAGACCACAATTTCACCAAGCATAAATCATCATCATTTTTAATGCAAAGGCAACAGCAAATCTCTGTAATTACTGGGTGCATTTTGAATCATTTTTATTATTACTGCACTGGCCCCATTAAAAATCTAAAACACTGAACTGCATGGAATATAAAACTGAAATTATGATACACTACAAACTCTAATTGAAATCCATAAATTTTTCGACTGGTATTCAGAATTTAGTTTGTTGCCAAAGAATTTCAGCTATGCAGAATTAACTTTGAAAGTGTTCTCTTTGTCTAGGGCAATAAGCAAGAGCATTTTACACTGCCCAGTTAGGGATGTCAATTCTGGAACAAAATTATGGGGATTATTTCTTATTCACTTAGGAGTTCACATTTCTAAAGCGAATAGTAATCTGCAAAAACCGAAATTAACAAACTCAAATAGAATATACCATCTATGAAAGAATACAAAGTAGTACTTTGCTTAAACCTACCTCACTCCACACAGCTGGTGACAACAGACCCTGCAACCTCGGCATTAATCTTACTAGAAACGACAAAGGTTTGGCACTAAATCTTCCAAAGGACCCATGCCAACACGCATATTAGTGTGTGCATATCAGGAATGAACTCAGGATGAGCTCCCAAGCTAGTCTGAGGGTGTCCATACTCTGAACATAACTTCCTGAGTGGTTTTAATGGCTAATAACTGAATGACTACCTCTTAAAAAATCCTTAATATTCCTATAATAAATACTTCAGATAACTACAGGTAAAGCTGTTTTGCTACACATATAAATGTTACTCTGGGTAAAACTGCTGATTATGTGAGAAATCTGAGACAGTGTATCCTTCAGAATTTGTGATAAATATTGCATAAGTACTGGCATTCACATGAATATATGTAAAAAGTATATTATTTACTAGTTACATCATTTGGCTGATCATGTAATGCAATTCATCTCATTAAAATACTTTTTTTAAATTTTGGCTCTCATTAATTTGTCTGTTGTCTACAGTGGAGGTGATAGCCCAATAAATCTAACAATTTTCTTATAATAATGATGTGCCCCCATACAGAATCTTCTATAAATTATATGCATTACACTTTTCTATTCACAGTACACTGGCATCTTCAGGGCCTTAACCTCCTTTAAGTGTCTTAATTTGAAGTATACTTTTCCTATTTCTTTTAGAAGAGAGACTCTCGCTCTGCCCTGAACATGCCTTTCCCACATTACATGTCTGCCTCTATTTTCCACTTTCCTGAAATGTCTCCACGCCTCCCTTCTTAACTCACATCTAGACTTGCCTAAATTCCCAAATCACCTCAGCCTGAAGAATTCATTCTCCCTCTTCTGAACTCTTAGTTCATTTATAACCATCCTGATTTCTCATCCTTGCTGCTTTCAGCTGTCACTTCACTTATGCATATAATATTTCACAGATTCATCTTTTTTTATCAATATAAGTTTACCCACACAGACCATTTCCTAGTGCTGCAACTGTAAAAGAAACCGCCTATAAATTTATATAGTTGCACTTGAATAATTTCAGAATGAAGTATATCCTTTCTCAAGTTACCTATACCTTAATGTTATAAATTCTGATAATTATGCCCAATTTGGTTCCAAGCAAATCAAACACACAGACACCAATGTGATGCTTTGGATAATAAATTTTTTAAAAATTTATCCATATATATGTTCAACTAAGTTCTAGAATTCTGTCTTAGCCCTCATTAGAACTCTTTCTAGCAATAGGATTTTATCTGCCATTTTAATTTGTAAAATGTTTCTGAATATTAGAATATATTTATGTGTTTAGGCAAATTAACACAAACAAGGACCAAACTACTCATCTTTCAGGAGAAAAGGAAATTTTGTATTTAGTAGGAACATGACTTTAGATCTTGACTTTGTCATTCCTGTGATCTTGGGATTGGCATTGTTTTAGTGGTTTAAAAAAATAAAATGAGGGAGTGGGGTTATAACTGCCTATGAATTTATATAGTTTATGACACTTGCATAATTTCAGACTGAAGCATATCTTTTTTCAAGTTGTATATACCTAAATGTTTAAATTTTGGTCATATACCCAATTTATTTCTAAGCAAATCGAACACACAGATACTAACTGACTGGTGAATGATATCAACCAATGCTTTTCAAACCATGCTCCTCAAAGTTGCCCAACCTGCCCTGGGGAGCTAGGGCCTGTTCCTTGCTCCAATCATTCATTTAGACAAGGTACTTTTAACTCTATTTGGGGGATTTAGATTTCTCATGAGATTTTGGTACAAAAAGGATTCTACAGTAAAGAACCCAGTTCTTCCACCTGTGACTTGGCATGTCTCTAAAAATACTCTCATTTTACAAATTTGTATATACAGCACAAAATTTAGACTGGGAAGGTCAAAGGCTCACTGTCCTCAGGACCAGTAGGGATCCCAAGTCCACATTCGGCCTGCAGTCCTTTCCCTGTATTCCAAGTGCCAAAAGCCAAGCCACGGTAGGAGGTGACCTGCCCACCCAGCCCTCCTCAGGGTGCAGAGCCAGGGGTGTCCAACCTTTGTTTTTTTTTTTTTGTGCTGCACATCAAAAGAGTAAGTGCTGTCGTGGGCCATATGTTATAAACACAAACACCTGTGAAAGCAGGTGAGCATATTTTTCATAGTATCTGACATCACAGATAGGCACAGCAGTCCTCAAATAATCTGCAATTCTGCATGCAGCCCATAGGCCACAGGTTGGACACCC
>CAUYON010208492.1:0-16999 GCA_963573935.1 Arctocebus calabarensis
CCTGGATAGAGTGCTGTGGCATCACAGCTCACAGCAACCTCCATTCCTAGGCTCAAGCGACTCTCTTGCCTCTGCCTCCCAAGTAGCTGGGACCACAGGCACCCGCCACAACGCCCAGCCATTTTTTGGTTGCAGCCGTCATTGTTGTTTGGCAGGCCCGGGCTGGATTCGAACCCGCCAGCTCAGGTGTATGTGGCTGGCGCCTTAGCCTGTTGAGCCACAGGCGCCGAGCCATGGAGTTTTGTTTTCGAAGCCGTTCTTGCAGTCAGCATTTGCTCCCTCCGTGAGTTCTGGGTCTAGGAAGGTGCCGTGGAGCTCATCTCTCTGTGGCCTAGAGCGTTTGAAATGCCTGTGTGGGGTGGTAGCAGCCTGTTCACTGGAAGGTTAGCTCAGCGTCTATGCGCTTTGCTATGAGCGTGTTTGCATGCTGTGTGCTTGGTAGGGCCTGGAGAGAAGGCTGGCAGGAAGAAGGCAGAAGTGCCCACCCAGAGCTGTGAGAGGGGGCAGTGGGCGAGGGCTGGGTGAGGCTCAGAGATGTGGGGTGTGAGGCCCAACTTTGTCAGCTCCATTGTTTACTTAGACTCATTTAGGTAACTAGTGATTCTTGAAGGTCTATAGGGCACCGTGCTGGGCCCTAGTCGTGCCATCACTTGCAGTAGTTTTCTTTCTAAGACCCTCAGAAGATTCCAGAGCTCGCTCTCTAAGGATTCTTGCTATTGGTGAACACAGTATATACATGCGTGTAGTTAACCTAACCCTGTATTACTCCGTGGAGAGCAGAACATATAATTACGGTTTTGTTAGCAAGCTTAAATGTGAACAAGCTGTTGACCTCAGTTAGCTTATCTTTGATATGGGTTAGCAGTAGTACCTAGCCACACAGGGTCATTGCCAAAATTAAGTGAAATAATGCACGTGAAAGGTCCAGCAAGATTGCAGTTTGCTCAGTAGTTATCAGCTGATGTGAAGCCTATCTCTGCCCTTATAGCCTTGGAGTGGTCCTTCCCTGAAGGTCAGATATTAAAATAGTCGAGAAAGCTACCTGAAAGCCAGGAGGGCAGCTGGATCAGACAGCCAGAGAAAGGGATTTCTAAATAGATTTCCTCGTTTTCTAACTTACTGGCAAGCCAGCATGGGAGCATTAAATAGGTGAGATGATGCCAGCAGAGAGGAAAGTTTGATATGTATTTTTTGGGTGCTGACCAGTGGGCAGCATGTTTAACTTGTTCTGTTACCGGACCAGGCAACATTTAAAGCTCTTGTGAGTCAGAAAGAAGCTAAGCTTGTATTTATTCTGTAAACTTGACTTTTGGGGAGAGGGTTGTGTAAGGAGTGAAATAACAATGCAGTTGAGGAGTGAACTTTGGGATTTGCAGCCTGGACAGGCTCTTGGCCCTCCCACTTCCTAAACACGTCTTTCTGGGTACGTGTTCTGAGCCTTGGCATCCTTCAACCTGGATAACAGTAACCGTCTTGTAGCCAGCAGGGATTGTTTGATCAAATGAAATAATAGGTGTGTCGAGCCCTTAATACATACTTGGTCCTGTTATGGCCAGTTTTGGCATTTGTTTCTAAAAATTAAAATCTTCCTACTGGATTTTTATAGAGAGGTCCCTGAGTTAGGCTCCAGTGGGATTTCTGATCCTAGTACAGTTAAATCTCGTAAACTCCTCTCCCGTGCCTTCACCTTCCCTCCAAAATTAGTCAAAAGCAACACAAATAATGCTTTCAGGGAAACATTTGATAGAAAAGCAATGTGGCAAAAGGATTTTGGGTTCACGAATTTGAATTAGAATTTAACCTGAGTTAATTTTATCTGTGAACTGTTTAAAATTGTTTCTTACGTCCGGAAGAGACACTCTAGTAAAACCAATGAATGGTGGAGTTTCAACAAATGGAAAATATAACACCATGAGAGAAGCCTATCCAGAGCTCTGCAGAACTCAAACAGTAAGACTTGTTTTTATGGGGAAAACATACTTGAGCTTCATTTTGAAGGCCAGGAATGGGGCTTTGTGAAGTTTAGAAAGATGTAAATGAACATTATGGGAAGAAAAGAATGAAAGTATTTTGGATACCTGCGCAGAGTGAAGGAAGGTATTTTGGATTCCTGCACAGAGCTCCATGGGGAGGACAGACTTTGTTCTTTGTGCTCTTGGAAGGGGGGCAGTGACAGTGTTGAAAGTGTTAGTCTATTCTACTTTTGAGAAGGGGACACATTCTAGTAGGGAGAATACACCAGTAGTTTTGGGGGAAAGGATGGATCAGAAAGAATGCCGGTCCCTGGCCCTGTTCAAGCTGTGATCAGCAGGCCCCTGAGGGTGTTTCTGGGCGCTGTGCCCCAGGTAAGGGTAGGACCAGAAACTGTGAAATCTGATAACTGTGCAAAAACAAACAGGGCTGTATAGAATGTTTCTGGATAGCAAAGTGATATGAAAAGAACGCATGCTGATTAACGTTACCTTGGTGCACAGAATGTTTCCAGAGAGGGTTGACTAAAATCAGCTATGGGATTCTCGCTATGGCCCAGGGTAAAAGTCTGGCCTGGGCCGGTGGCATTGGATGGACATGAAATTCTGAAGAGAATGTCAATGGGCTTTCGAAGCTGTCTAGGGTCGGTAGCTTAAAGGAAAAGATAAATAAAAACATTTAGTTAGTCATACTGACTTAACACTTCCTGCCCTGCACTCCTGAACTGCCCCCACCCCCAGTTGCTGGAGGGCCTTGGGTACTCTGCTCTGAATCCCCTGATCTTCTGCCTACAGGAGGCCTGACTCTTCCCCCTCCAGAAGTTTGCTAACTTGTGTCCTCCCTTCCCAAACTAGTTCCGGTTTCACTTCTTCCCAGAAGCCACTGGTGGGAATTTTCACTTTGGCCCTAGGCAGCGGTGGGGCACCTGCAGGCTTCTGATTTCAAGATTCTTTTCTAAGCACCAAAGGAGACACGAAAAGCTTCATCTTTCTCTGCTGCAGTCCTCTTAATAAAAGGATTTGTTTTGCAAAATTTGGATTCAGTTCAAAAGCCGCACTTACGGACCTAGAAGGAGTCCACACGTGGGTGGCCTTAAGGCCGCAGGTTCCTCACCCCTGCTGGCATTGACCCTGCCTTCCAGCCTGTAAGGTTTTGGGGGTCTGGGGCCCCAGTTCGTTGACCTGGTTAGACTGAGCTAGAAATTTCAACTGAGGTGCGGCAGCGTTTGGAAGCAAAAATGAATGGAAACTGGAAATGAATCTGGAGCAGCACAGGCAGCCTGAGTAGAGAGCAGAGTCTCAGTATAACAGAGAAATGTTATTTAAGAACAGAGGGAACGTTTAGAGCACTTCCAAAGAGAGTTGCAAGTGGGTCCTTCTCATGGAGAAAAGGTGAGAGAGACGGAGATGTAAAGGAGTGTAGAGGCGTAAATACCCCTTCCTCTCCCTTTGAAAGACCTCTCTGTGCCTCCAGGGGTGTGACTGGTCTATTGGTCATTGGTTACCTAGGTGACTTCACACCCACATTCTTAGGGACCCTCCAGACCTCCTGGTTCAGCAGGCCAGGCTCTCCTCCCATCTTCCTGAAGCCCCTTTCTTAGTGTCCCTTCTCTTAAGTCAATGAGTGATAATCCCCCCAGGCCCCTCCTTGGTGGCCCTGCTTCAGTGGATAGGAGCCCGCCTGCCATCCTCTGAAAGGTGGCTGCTACTGTGGCTGGATGTCCACTCTGTTCACGTGACAACTGAGACTGCCTGGGCAGGAAAGGCATGTGGTGGGGGGCAAGTCCACACAGAGGAACCGGGAAGGTCCGTGACTAGCACCTGTGGGGAATGAGTGACATCTGCCTGGAGTGAAAGAACCCCAGATAGTGAGGGGACGTCCTCTTTGGGACCTGAGGTGGGAGATTGGACTGGGGAGGTTAATGCTGCTTACAGAATTTGATAAATAAGTTTCTGCCTTCCCTTCCTAGGACCTGGTTGATGCTGGCTCTGTGGAGGCCTGCTGTGTGGTTCTGGAGACCCAGCGGCTGTCCTACAGAGGGAAGGAAGTCAGGAGAACCAGGTGGGGAAGGGGCTGTGGGGGACGCAAGTCACATTGCGGAGCATTAGGGAGGTTGTGGAGCAAGTGAGGACTCTGCTAGATGCTTGGCCTATGAGAAGAGGGAGAAAAAATTGTAGCAGCAAGAAGGGACAGCAGGGTACGTCACATGAAGCCTCTTTCTTTTTTTCCTTTTTTTTTTTTTTTCTTAGGCAGAGTCTTACTATGTCGCCTTCAGTAGAGTGCTGTGGCAAGTGCTACAGGCACCTGCCACAACACCCGGCTATTTTGTTGTTGTTGTCATTGTTATTTAGCAGGCCTGGGCTGGTTCCAACCCACCAGCCCAGGTTTATGTGGCCAGGGCCCCAACTGCAGCGCCCTAGCCTGGAGCTACAGGGCACTGAGTCAAAGTGAAGGCTTTTTTCTAACTCAGACCAAAGGCGGTGAGTATTTCAAAGTCAGAGAAAGGAGTCAGGGACGCAAGAGCATGAGAGTTGTGAGGGAGAGGGAGTGTAATGGAGCTTCCCAGGAGGTGACCTAAAGCTCTTGGAGTTGTTTTTCTTGTCAGGGTCTCAGATTTGAGCTGCCAATTCAGCCTTGCCAAGTTTGGGGTTAAGGGATGAGTTGAGAGCAGTATTGTCCAATAGAAATAGAATGTGAGCCACAAGTGTGAGCTGCGTAGGGATTTTAATTTTTTTAGTAGCCACTTTAAGAAAGAAACAGGTGAAATGAATCATTATGATATATTTGATTTAGCCTAATAAATCCAGAATATTATTTTAACATGTAAATATATATATGCATACATGTTTTTTGAGACAGAGTCTCATGCTGTCACCCTGGGCAGAGTGCTATGGCATCATAGCTCACAGCAACCTCTCAAATTCTTAGGCTCAGGCAATCCTCTTGCCTCAGTTTTTCATTTTTAGTAGAGACGGGGTCTCACTCTTGCTCAGGCTGGTCTTGAACTCACGAGCTCAAGAGATCCACCCGCCTCAGCCTCCCAGAGAGCCACATGTTCCCAGCCAACATGTAATCAATATAACATTATTAATGAAGTAGGTTATGCCATTATCATAGTAATTCTTTGAAATTTGGTGTGTTACACCCACGGGACGTCTCTACTGGGGCTCGCCGTGTTTCACGTGCCGGATAGCAGCCTGTGGCCAGCGTTACTGTGCTGGACGAGGAAGGTTTAGAGACTAGGAAGGCTCAGCTTACAGGAGAACATGCAGTGAGGCTGGAATAAGAGTGTCTAGTCTCAGGGGCTGAAAGCGCAAACGTCAGCAGCCGTGGCTTCTGTCGGGAATATGGTCTCAGTAGTATTTGCGCTGCGAACGTGAGTTCTGTGTAGGGCCCTGTCACAGTACAGGTGAGGCATGTAGTTCTTTTTTTTTTTTTTTTTTTTTTCCCACCCTGGATAGAGTGCTGTGCCATCACAGCTCACAGCAGCCTCCAATTCCTGGGCTCAAGCGAGTCCCCCACCTCCACCTCCCAAGTAGCTGGGACTGCAGGCGCCCGCCGCGACACCCAGCCATTTTTTGGTTGCAGCTGTCATTGTTGTTTGGCAGGCCCGGGCTGGATTCAAACCTGCCAGCTCAGGTGTAAGTGGCTGGCGCTTTAGCCACTGGAGCCACAGGAGCCGAGCCCAGGCACGTTGTTCTTATGGTCGCCTTGGCCTTAAGGACATAGAACAAAGAAGCAACATCTCAGGGGGCTCCAGTGAAGCTCTTCGGGCTCAATTCCTGTCTTTACCACTTAGGAACCTGAGACTTTGAGCAGGTTCCTTTATCTCTCTGTGCCCCAGTTTCCTTATTTTTGTAATAAAATGAGGGTTATAATAACACATTTTAATTAAATGATATTGTATACCTGTGTTAGAGGGTTATTACAAAAATTAAATGTGAATGGCTTAGAATAATACTTGACCCACAGTTAAGACTTTAACAAATACATTCAATTTTGAAAGAAAATATTTAGACTACTTTATTCAAATCAGTGTTAATCATCCTTTTTTTTTTTTTTTTTTTTTTTGAGACAGAGTCTCACTGTGTCACCCTGGGTAGAGTGCTGTGGCGTCACAGCTCACAGCAACCCCATAGTCTTGGGCTCAAGCAACTCTCTTGCCTCAGTCTCCCAAGTTAGCTGGGACTACAGGTGTCTGCCACAGCTCCCGGCTATTTTTGGTTGCAGTTGTCATTGTTGTTTAGCTGGCCTGAGCCAGGCTTGAACCTGCCAGCCTCGGTGTATGTGGCTGGCTCCCTACTTACTGAGCTGTGGGTGCCGAGCCATCATTAAATTTTTTCCAAATGTATTTTTAGGGACCAGAACTTTATGAAATGTTGAAGTTGGAGTTTAAACAACAACAACAAAAAAAAAACCCTTCCTCCTTGAATCGTATGTTTTCTTTGGGGGAAATGTCACAACATGGATAAAGTTTTGTGTATTAAATTAAAATATGTAGAGCATTCATCAATTATGTTATTCTTAAGAACTGCCTTAGAATGGAGAATATGCTCTTTAAAACCTTTCACAAATAGGGGTGGCACCTATGGCTCAAAGGAGTAGGGCGCCGGCCCCATATGCCGGAGGTGGCAGGTTCAAACCTCAGCCCCGGCCAAAAACTGCAAAAAAAAAAAAAAAACCTTTCACAAATAGAATAACAAACTTGAGTCTGAGAAGCGCGCCACTGACATAAGGCAGCATCATTTTAATTGCATCTCAAATTGGAAAGCCTTTTATTAATATCTGAATGAGGGCGGCGCCTGTGGCTTAAGGAGTAGGGTGCCAGCCCCATATACTGGAGGTGGTGGGTTCAAACCCAGCCCTGGCCAAAAACTGCAAAAAAAAAAAAAAAAAAAAAAAAAAATCTGAATGAAGAGGCTGTTAGAATGGAGCTGGGAGTGGGGAAGAGGGGGACAGGGATGAGTAGAAACCTTGTAAAAGCTGCTGTCCGTATGCCCTTTCTCTGTTAGCCAATGCTGCATTTTTCAAATGAGCTTTTGCAGTAAGCAGGTAGCTGGATCACGTCACCAAGTGAGGATGCCTGAATCTGTTTGCCTGCCGATATCCTGCTCAACCCTTCCACCTGAGCCCAAAGTTGACTTTTGCCTATAAAAATGGAAAATGGACCTGATAAAAATGTTTAGTCTGCAAGGCCTCGTTGTATTTATCATATCAGAAAAGAACAATGTTTTGTTGTGTTGCGGTCAGAATAGAAGCCGACCTTGCTTGTTCACAAAAGCTCAAATCCTGGAGATAAGGGGGGCAAAATAATAGAGTACAATGGCAAGAGTAGAGTGTAATTATTTGTAGCTTGTCAAGTGAAGCCCTTTCAAGCCCCAAGTGATTCAAATCTGGGAACTCTGCACAATTCTGTAAACTAACCACCACCAGCATCAGAGAAATCTCCCCTGGCCCGCAGACAGCGCTGAAATTGCACCAGTTTGTCATGCACCAAGCACGCCAGCCTCACACAATATCATTTGGTTGCAAATGGGCCTGCCCCCAAAGCCCCGAAACACATTCTGTGGTATCTGACTCTTGGCCTGCGATTTGTCATGTCCCGGCTGCTATCAGTGTACAGTAATTTTAATAGCGTCTGAAGGCTTCCTGGTGGCAGCACAGGAGGTGTCTGGTTTGGACATAGGACAGGGAGAGACTCTTCTGGGCTGAAGACAACAAGGAGCGTGTGCAGAAAGACTGGAGATTCATTTTCTTTCATTAAAAATTGGTGTTAGGCTAGAGAGTTGTGTTTTCTGATTTTTACAAAAGAAATGGCACAGTTTAATATCTATAAAACACATGGCTAGTTTTTCTCTTTGAAGTCGTTGCCTTTTTAGAGACATTGCTGGCAGCAGACTAAGCTTTCAGAAGTCACAGCTGTAAGCCTGGAGTCAGTCTAATATAATGGTTTATTTGGCTCCTTGGTCTGTGGCTCAGCAGCGTACGTGAGAGTGTGTGAGAAATGCAAACTCTCACTCAGGCCCTACCCCAGACCTGCAAATCGGAGATTGCAGGCTCACCAGATCCCCAGGGAATTCACATTTACTTTAAAGTCTTGAGAAGCTGGACGGTGCCTGTGGCTCGGTGAGTAGGGCACTGGCCCCATATACCGAGGGTGGCAGGTTCAAACCCAGCCCAGACCAAACTGCAACAACAAATAGCCAGGGGTTGTGGCGGGTGCCTGTAGTCCCAGCTACAGGAGGCTTAGGCAAGAGAATCGCCTAAGCCCAAGAGCTGGAGGTTGCTGTGAGCTGTAATGCCATGACACTCTACCAACGGCGACAAAAGTGAGATTCTGTCTCTAAAAAAAATAATAATAATAAAGTCTGAGAAGATGAGGACCTCAGGATTAGAGCTTTGGAATCAGATTTGGAATCCCATCTCTCTGACTTAGTATGTTTAATTTTTGGCAATTTGGTCAATGATGCCAAGTTTCAGATTACTCAGGTACAGGATGGCAGTTATAGTAACTGTATCGTGGCTATTTTAAAGATTAATGGCTCGGCCCCTGTGGCTCAATGAGCTAAGGCGCCAGCCACGTACACCTGAGCTGGCGGGTTCGAATCCAGCCCGGCCCGCCAAACAACAATGACGGCTGCAACCAAAAAAAAAAAAAAAAAGTGGCTGGGCATTGCGGCGGCCGCCTGTAGTCCCAGCTACTTGGGAGGCAGAGGCAGAAGACTCGCTTGAGTCAAGGAATTCGAGGTTGCTTTGAGCTGTGATGCCACAGCACTCTATCCAGGGTGACAGCTTGAAGCTCTGTCTCAAAAAAATAAAATAAAATAAAGATTAAATACACTAGGTATATACAGGTAGATGTATAGAGATACTTCTGTATTTACAATACCTGATGAAGAGAAAGCATATAATAAAGATATTTAGGGCAGTGCCTGTGGCTCAAAGGAGTAGGGTGCCAGCCCCATCTGCCGGAGGTGGTGGGTTCAAACCCAGCCCCGGCCAAAAACTGCAAAAAAATCAAAAGATATTTATGTAGTGGTGGCTCTATGGATTTTGTCTTAAGAGCATTAAAATGTCTCTAATTATGAAATAATTTACCTGCAAATAATTTCCGTATATTGTGAATTTGTAGATGAACTTTAGCAATTTACCTGCAAATAATTTCCGTATATTGTGAATTTGTAGATGAACTTTAGCCTACTGAGGCTGAATTTTGTGTTCAGGCGCCTCTCTCCCCTCCCAGGTAATCACGTTTTGTTACCCTTTGTCCTACAGTGTTGTTATGTCATGATTTAAAGTATGGAGCCGTGGACATGCTGGCTACCTGCACAGGTGTATAAAATGCACCTGCTGACTCTTGGAGATTAGACTGGTACCATCTCAGCATGGATGAAGCTCCCACCCTTGTCTCTGCACCCTGTATTCTGGCCCCATTGTGTTTATTTGGGGGTATTATCTATGTCCCTGAAAACTCCCAATTTCCACTGGTAGAAGTGGAAACACTAATTTTTTAGTGTTTAGAAAACACTAATTTTTTTTCCTCCTTTCCTCTTTTTTCTTTCAACCTTTGTCTTCAAATGGAATTTTTTAACACACTGGCTTTTAAATTTATGAATGATAATATTCAAATGTAGTTAATTAGGTCACCCAGTTTCCATTTTTTTTTCACATATGTACCAGTTAAGGAAACAGGGATAAGAGGATCTATCCCTAGGGAGAAATGGTAGTGGTGAGGAATTGGGGAAAGCTGGGCAGAGAAACAGAAGTGATGGGGTGGAGGAATGGATGGATGGATGGAGCCGATCTCAGGGAAAGAGGAACAAGGAAACCAAAAGTGGAATTCAGCACAAGGGTGGTGGTAAGACCCAGGATGAATCAGCTCAGCAGTTAACTGGCTCATCAGCAGGTCAAAGGGTGAATGGCAACTGCTCTTCCACGTGGGCTCCTAATCCTGAGATTGTGCATGTGTGTATGTGTGTGTGTGTGCGCGCGCGCGCGCGTGTGCGTGTGTGCGTGTGTGTGTGCGTGTGTGTGTGCGTGGGTGGGTGTGTGTGTGTGCGCGCGTGTGTGTGTGTGTCCGTGTCCGTGTGTGTGTTTCCACAGAGGCCTTTCAGTTTTCAGATCTTTCACCCCAGGAAAGGTTAAGAATCACATCACTACTCAAAATGACATTTCTACAAAAGCCCAAACTCTTCTTTGTCAATTGTATTTCTGTGTATTTAAGGACTTTCTTCTTTATTAATTATTGTTACTAATGTAATAGCATTTTTTATGTATTTGTAATTATTATGTTTAGTTAAGTCTCTCTCTCTCTTTTTTTTTTTTTTCTTTTGAGACAGAGCCTCAAGCTGTCACCCTGGATAGAGTTCTATGGCATCACAGCTCACAGCAACCTCCAATTCCTGGGCTCAAGCGAGTCTTCTGCCTCTGCCTCCCAAGTAGCTGGGATTACAGGTGCTCGCCACGCCTGGCAATTTTTTGGTTGCAGCCATCATTGTTGTTTGGCGGGTCCTGGGCTGGATTCGAACTCGCCAGCTCAGCTGTATGTGGCTGGGGCGTAAGTCGTTTGAGCCGCAGGTGCCGAGCCGCTATTTTTTTATTTTTTTATTTTTTTTGCAGTTTTTGGCTGAGGCTGGGTTTGAACCCGCTCCCTCCAGCATATGGGGCCGGCGCCCTACTCCTTTGAGCCACAGGAGCCGCCCTCTTAATGTCTCTTGAAATAAACAAATGGCATATCTTCCTATCACCTTTGCACCCTTTAGAAATTTTAAAGTTGCTTGAGTAATTGGTTCCCACGGTGTTGACTAGCTGCTGCTGCAACTCTGCAAACCTGTATTAATGTTTGCGTGTGACGCTAAGGTGTTAAAGCAACTGGTAAACTTTCAGAACTGTCAGAAACTTACTACTCAGGATTGTCACATCATTGATTCTTATATTGGAAGTTTGCTTAGGGGGATCGATAAATACTTCCTGTGATAATCTCAGAGGAAACAGAAGTAGTGTCCTTGTATCTTTTGGATTAACCTGTATTGAGGTGGAACACATTCTTCTTAGTAAAGCATCACAAGAATGGAGGAGCAAGAATCCAATGTGTTCTATTCTAATATGAAGGCAGC
Organism: Arctocebus calabarensis; assembly: GCA_963573935.1. Classification (NCBI taxonomy): domain Eukaryota; kingdom Metazoa; phylum Chordata; class Mammalia; order Primates; family Lorisidae; genus Arctocebus; species Arctocebus calabarensis. Next base: position 11,088 of record CAUYON010208492.1, read on the forward strand.
AGATGACCTCATACGTGGTGTGGAGTAGGGGAATGTGGGAACAGGGTGAGGGGACGCGGGAGCGGGTCGGGGCATCACGGGTGTGACACACCTCTTGGGGGCGGAACACAAGTCTAAGAAGGACTTTACCTAACAAACACAATCCGTGTCACCTAATTCTTTGTACCCTCAATGAATCCCAAACAATAATTAAAAAAACACTATTTGATTTAGTTAAGTGATTACATAAATATCCCATTTTTAAACTTATGAATTTAGAATTTGGAGATCTCAGATGTGAAACACATTTTCTAACTTTTCCTTGGGTTTCTGTAGGAACAAATTGGTCTGAGTTGCATTTTCTCTCCTTGTTGCTATATTGAATTACCCTGAGTTGTTTCTGTGTCTGACAAAACATATGTCAGACAATCAATTTTTCTCTTAATAAAGTTTGTCCTCAATAATTATAGCCCTGACTGCAGTTTGACTCACCTTAAAGTTTAATAGAGAGTAAGCAGGCGAGACAGTGAAGTGTGTTCTCAGGCGTTGCTTCCATCCGATGCCCCCATGACTTACCTCCTCGCCAAGCTCATTCTTGCTGCACACACTGGTTGCTCACAGCCTGGCACACACTGGGACGCACTGTCCAGTCCCGGGGCTTCCTCCCTGCAGCCCCTCCCACCTTGTGCGTCCTGCTCTCTTGTACCCGCTGAGACTCATCCACTCCCTTCCAGTACCTTACCATCTGGGACAGATTCTGGTGTACCGAGAGCACCCTGTGTTTTGTAATGTGCATGTTGATTTGTTATGTTGCGACTTATCTCTAAGGCGTTTCTAAGGAGTTTGGGGCAGGAGGCGGAGCCCACAGCCCGTCCTCTGTCCCCTTGTCACACCCAGCAGCTCCCCCTCTCTTTCCTTTGGGTCCTGGACAGTTCAGGTTAAGGAATTTTGGATTTAGGATACAACAGAGGTTTGGAGGATTCTGGGTTTTTTTGTTTTTCTCTGTTACATAATTGCATTTTTTCCTATTGTAATTAATAAGCAACATTTGAGGAGGCACTAAAACATTTGTTCCTCATCAGATATTTTCCTTTTTTAATTACTAAAAATTGCTGATTTTTTTTTTTTTTGAGACAGTCTCACTAGTCGTCCTTGGCAGAGTGCTGTGGTGTTGCAGCTCACAGCAACCTCAAACTCTTGGGCTCACTCGATCTCTTGCTTCAGCCTCCCAAGTAGCGGGGACTACAGGCGCCCGTCACAACACCCGGCTACTTTTCTGTTGCAGTTGTCATTGTCGGTTAGCTGGCCTGGGCCGGGTTCGAACCCGCCAGCCTCGGGACATGTGGCCGGTGCCGTAACCACTGTGCTACGGGCACCGAACCTGCTGATTCTTGACTAAGTTTTTACTCTTTTGTTGGCAAAATGGGTGACTTTCTAATTCCATCATCTCTTCTCTGTAACAGAAAGCTTTCCACTTAGAGGGCATTTCTAAAGCATGTACTTATAGCCCTATTTTGGCAATTAAGTCCCCAATATTTCAGTAGTCCTTCTGGCTTCCTTTTTATAACTGATTATTTCCTTTTTATAACTTTCTCTTTCCACACTGACTGCCCTCCTAGCAATAATGCACACTCACAAAGAAGGCCTCTTATTATTCTGCAGAATTATCACTGGATCTTCAAGTGTTATTAAAAAACTAAATTGACTCTGGTTTGTTTTATTTTTGTATAAACTGATCTCTTTTTTCCAAAACCTGTTACTATGTTCAGCTGTATTATTCATCGAATAGACTTCTGTGGCTGGGCAGGAAAATGTTTCTGTGAAGAAATGTGTAGTTAGATATTGACTTATGAACAAACGTGTAAGAACAAAGTGGGTGGGTTACGTTGGAGACTGTCTAGGGACTGAAAGGGGGCTTCTGTCAGGGAAATAGGAGCTGTAAGTGTAAGAAACGTTGTAGGGTCAGAGACATATGTCTGTAACCCCGTGACAGAGCGTTCAAACTGGGAGAGTTCTCACGGCAGATCTATTTCATTTTGTTTTTCCCACCAATGATGAATGTTGAAAAATTTAAACCTGAAGGCATATGGAAAGCACAGTGCAAGGATCACTGATGCTCAGATTCACCAGTTGATCTTTTGCCATGTTTACTGCCCGTTCTTTCTCTCCCTTTCTCTGTATACATCTCCCCCACACACACACCATGCACACATTTCGTTTATTTGTATTTTTTGTTTTGTTTTTTTTTTTGAGACAGCGCCTCAAGCTGTCACCCTGGATAGAGTGCTGTGGCATCACAGCTCACAGCAACCTCCAACTCCTGAGCTCAAGCGAGTCTCTTGCCTCCGCCTCCCAAGTAGCTGGGACTACAGGCACCCGCCACAACGCCCAGCCATATTTTGGTTGCAGCGTCATTGTTGTTTGGCGGGCCCAGGCTGGACTCGAACCTGCCAGCTCAGGTGTACGTGGCTGGTGCCTTAGCCCGTTGAGCCACAGGTGCCGAGCCTATTTGTATTTTTTGAATGAACCTTTTGGAAGTTAATTTGCACTGTTACTTTCACCCCTCTGTTACAGCACTTCATCCCTGTGACCCAGGGATTAGCTAGAGAAATGATCTTTGCTTGGGTAAGCTGCTCCATTGATAGTTGCACAACAGTGATTTTGTAATTCTGTCATTTCTTCCACTTTCATTAGCTGGCATCCTTCTGTACAGAGGAACTTCTCCCTTTCTTCCTTCCTGTCTTGTATCTCGTAGACGAACGACTTTCCTTTTTCAATTAAACGTCTTTTCTGCCATTGTCATCATTCATTTCCACGCCCCAGTCGTTTCAGATTTGTCACATGAGCTCTCCCCTAAGCTGGCTCTTGGATCCTTTGGACATGTTCCCATTTGTCTTTGGTTGCCATTTTTTGCTTTCTGTCCAACATGATATGTAGGTTCACCATGTACCTTCACAGTTCTAGATTTTTCCAGACGTCTGTTTCCTTTTAGCAGGGAATGATATGCAGAAACCAAGATCTGGGTAGTAGGTGTGCTGTGGTTTATCATTGCTTCTGGACCCTTTCATATGCTCATTATATACGTGTTATACATAATACATACAGACAGACATATATGCAGTAATCTCCCTGTTATCTGGCACCCACGGGGTTTGTTAGATTCTGGATAAAAATCTAACAAATCTGAAATTTGTGGTTGCTTAAGAGTTACCATTAAAAATAAGCCTAACTAAGTCTCTACCCCACACTATACCATACCATAAATTCTGTAGCGACTTGATATTAATATTGAAGTATACTCATTAAAGCAATTAAGACAAAGGTACACTTCACTTACTGAAACAGAGTTTACTGCATTATAAAACAGCTTTGTTACTGCAGTGTGCAATTTTAGTTAAATGGCAGTCTATACCCTTTCAACTTTATTACCATATTTTTTTTATCTTCTAGTAATATACATTAACTCTTTTTTTTTTTTTTTTTTGCAGTGTTTGGCCAGGGCTGGGTTTGAACCCGCCACCTCTGGGTTATGGGGCCAGCACCCTACTTCTTTGAGCCACAGGTGCCGCCCCACACATTAACTCTTAAAACTGTTACAAAGAACACAAGGGAACTGGTGGAGTGATGCCCGAAGCATGGGCTTACTGACCACACGGTGCACCAAGTTTAAATATAGTCATAATTTAAAACATGCACATACAAGGTAGACATAAAGTTTATGTGCAATTTAAAATAGCCCAACATAGTAAATTGCACACGAACCTATGTATTTTATTTTATTTTATTTTTTGAGACAGAGCCTCAAGCTGTCACCCTGGATAGAGTGCTGTGGCAACACAGCTCACAGCAACCTCCAATTCCTGGGCTTAAGCGAGTCTCTTGCCTCCGCCTTCCAAGTAGCTGGGACTACAGGCGCCTGCCACAACGTCCAGCCATTTTTTGGTTGCAGCAGTTGTTGTTTGGCGGGTCCAGGCTGGATTCGAACCCACCAGCTCAGGTGTACGTGGCTGGCGCCTTAGCCCGTTGAGCCACAGGCACCGAGTCAGAACTTATGTATTTTAAATTATGACTATATTTCATTTTATATCATTTTTACTTATACATAATGACTCCAGCATTTTAAGACCAACTTATTTTTTATTTGTTTGTTTTGAGACAAAGTCTTCCTCTGTCACCTGGGTTAGTGTGTAGTGGTGTCCTCTTAATTCACTGTAACCATGGACTTCTGGGCTCAAGTGATCCTATGGCACTCTACCCAGGGTGATAGCTTGAGGCTCTATTTCAAAAAAAAAAAAAAAGAGAGAGAGAGACAAGGTCTCTCTCTTGCTCAGGCTGGTCTTGAACTCCTGGGCTCAACTCATCCACCTGCCTCAGCCTCCCAGAGTGCTAGGATTACAGGTGTGAGCCACCATGCCCCATTTTTTTTCTTTCTTTCATACTTCTTTTTTTTTTTTGAGACAGAGCCTGAAGCTGTCACCCTGGATAGAGTGCTATGGCATCACAGCTCATAGCAACCTCCAATTCCTGGGCTCAGGCGAGTCTCTTGCCTCTGCCTCCCAAGTAGCTGGGACTACAGGCGCCCGCCACAGCGCCCGACCATTTTTTGGTTGCAGCCGTCATTGTTGTTTGGCGGGTCCTGGGGCTGGATTCGAACCCGCCAGCTCAGGTGTACGTGGCTGGCGCCTTAGCCCGTTGAGCCACAGGCGCTGAGCCTCATACTTCTTTTTTAAGATTATCTTATCCTTTTTTGAACTCCCTATCTAATTTTTATTTTTTACGGTAAAAACAAACAGGGTTGCACAGCCCATTCGTGGTTTTTAAAAAGTTAATATATATTTTTAACAGAAAAGTTCTAAGACAGAAAAGTCTGGAGGAGAAAATAAATGTAGCCGTTGATTTCTTACCTGATTTCATTCATTTTAGGTAAAACGTCTGAATTTTAACGTGCTATCATCTCTAATGGGATACATTACCAGGTTTAAAAGGCAAGTGATTTACTAGCGGAGAGTTCACTGCTGCTCAGATTTAGAAGTCACCTGAATAATCATCTCATCTCTGAACCAGATGGTTCTCATCTGATGAACCATCTCATCTCTCACATCTTGGGCCAAGGGGGTAGGTGAGGTTGGGTCCTGGTGATTTGACTCAGACCCTTGTTTGGATTCTCTGTTGCTGAAAGGGTGAGATTGTGCTACAGGCCCTCAGCTTGGTGGACGAACTGTCTGTTACTCCTGGGAGACTTCTGCGAAGTGTGTGCCATGAGCACCACCGGCAGACCTTTCCAGGCCAGTGTGCCGTTACTCACCAATCAACTCTTCCACCTTCACTGGCCTCTTTAGTGATCCGAAGAAAAGCCCTTTTCTGCTTATTTGAGCCACAGTAAGGCTGTTTTCTTTCTTTTTATTCTTTTTATTTGTAGAGACAGAGTCTCACTTTATTACCCTCGGTAGAGTGCGGTCACAGCTCACAGCAACCTCCAACTCCTGGTCTTAGACAATTCTCTTGCCTCAGCCTCCCAGGTAGCTGGGACTACAGGTGCCTGCCACAAAGCCCAGCTTTTGTTGTTGTTGTGGTGGTTGTTGTTGTTGCAGTTTGGCCAGGGCCAGATTTAAACCTGCCACAGTGCCCTACTCAGTGAGCCACAGGCGCCTCCCTGATAAGGCTGTTTTCAAAATAGATTTCTTTTGGAAACAAAAGGAAAGATCAAACACAAAAATACAGCAGTTTAGAGATGGGCGCGTTTGTGAATCAGAGCTTTGTTTTAACCTGAGGCAGCGAGGCTGCGGGTCTTTGGCGTCTGTGTCGTGATCTCCCTTCTCCGTGCTGCCCATCCCAGGGCTCTTTTCCACTGAGTCCGCCTTGGAAACCATACAGTGCTGTGTAGCCCTGGCAGGCAAGTCGATTTGGCATGCGAGTGGCATAATCCATTCTTT
>CAUYON010208493.1:0-17884 GCA_963573935.1 Arctocebus calabarensis
CAATGTCTTTATATAGTGATCAAGAAAATGCCATGAAGGCTATCTGTAACAGTACGATCAAAACATTTCTGAATGTATATGAATCGTGCCCTATGATTGCACCAATGTACAGAATTATGATTCAACAAAATTATAAAAAAATATATATATATATATACATTTTTGGCCCCCGTGTATATTGTTTGGAACATATTCACCTTTGGAAAATGTGTAAAGAAAAACAGAGAAATGATTATCACAAAGTGAGCATACTGCTTCTCTCCGAGAGAGGAATGGAGGGGAAGGTATAGAAAACAGACACTTGAGACCTTCTGGCAATGCTGATTTCTTTTGCAATTTCTGTAGTCTTTACATGGAGCTTTGGCTTAGAATTACTTAATACAGCATATGTTTGTTTTATGTGCTCTTCTATATGTGTGTAATATTTCACAGTAAAAATGTTTTTAAAATCACTGCCTGAGTTTCTGCTATTTGAACATTTTGAATTTTATAATAAGGAGCCTTCTTGGTAATTAAATAGATAATCCCTTTCCAGGTAACATTAGGCTTTGAAATAATTTCCTCTGGTTTCTAATCTATAATTATAGCACTTGCCAGATACAACAAATTAGAGGAAAAGTCCAAAACATTTTGTTTCTACAATATCTTTGGAAAACACATCTTAGGTATATTTTCATTGAGGAAGACAATTTGTCCCAGAAACAGTCCTGCCATGCACCTGTTTTCAGAAAGAGAGGAGGAATAAAACTATTTGATATCTGCTTTCATATCAGAAGAAACGAATTATAGTACGGACACATCGTTCAATAATAAAATAATATCAGTATACCAAAAATACAGATAAAATTGGGTTCTGGGTGACTTTGGCCTCAGGGATAAAAGGGCAAGGATCAAGTTAGTGATGAGAGAGGAACATTTCCAGGGATTTCCATGGAGAGAAAGTGAGTCTAGGGAAAGAGAGGAAAGGCCTGCTGAAAGTAAAGTAAATTAAATTAAAGTCCCAGTTAGAGCTGTGAAATAATAGATGTATAGAATAATCTAGTCTTCATACAACATATGTCACTCCTATTCCTTGAAATTTAGAAAAGTTCTGTTACATCTTGGCATTGTTTTTTCTTTCATAAATAAGTATATTGGCGATAAGAAATATTTAAATAATAACTTAAGATTGTTGAGGACTATCCCTCTCTGCCAATTTCTTCTCTCTTTCTATTTTTAAACAAAATGTGTTCTGAAGCTATACTACGGTTCCCTTCCCCTGTCAAACTCTTTTTCCCAACATATTTTTCTCATGATCTAAAATACTTTCATATGCATTAATTATGTTTTTATGTTTCATGTTTTGCTTTAAATGACTTTTCCTGAACTCCCCTTGCCTTTTCTTGTTAGCACATTAGACTGTATGGGGTTAAAGGGAACAGGAATTATTACATTGAGGGGGTAGGGCATCCAAGAAAAGACACAAAGGAAATCATTACTTCTCCTTTGTCAGACTGGATAGCATTGTCTCCAAAGTCCTCTGGAAAGATCAGTGGTTCTCAACCTTCCTAATGCCGTGGCCCTTTAATACAGTTCCTGTAGGTCGAGACCCATAGGTTGAGAACCGCTGGATAGTTGGAGTCTCCAAGCCAAATTCAAACTGTAGGTAGAATTTAGTTCTAAAACATCACGGCTTGTACTCCCTTATTATTTTAGGTTGTATCTCTACAACAGGCTGCAATTGTTAAGAAAGTAGAAGGAATAGGCTGGATTCAGTGGTCCACACCTGAAATCCTAGCACTCTGGCAGGCCAAAACAAGAGGATTTCTTGAGGTAGGAGTTTAAGGCCAGCCTGAACAAGAGTAAGACCCCATCTCTATAAGAAATAGAAAAATTAGCTGGGCATGGTGGCACACACTGGTAGCCCCAGCTACTTGGGAGGATAAGGTGAGTGGATTGCTTAACCCAGGAGTTTGAGGTTGCAGTGAGCTATGACGATACCACTCAGCTCTGGCCCAGGTAAAAGAACAAGATCTTTAAAAAGTACCCCATAAATGCATTAAGGTACACAGTTATAATTTAACAGGAAAAAGTGAAAAGTAGAGGGACTAAAGATGGAACTTTGATGTGGTTAACATTAAAATTTCTTCAACATGAATGAAATAAACTCTCTCATTATTGTTCAACTAGCCACAAACACCGCAAAGTTTTTGGCAAGGTTTCTCACCTCTAGGAATACTCTATGTGCCTGCTCCCCTACTGGCTAGGGGCTGCAAAGGGCTGAACACACCAAGACAATTATCCTACAAATGACATCATCAGAGGAGGTCCCTGTGGAAGTTAGCGATACAGTGATGTAGCGAAGAGCTGTGATTCAAGTTTCCTAAGATCTTAACAACCAAAAGTGTCTCCCCAAAATCGCTCTAATTATAAAAAGAAATCAATATACATTTATTTCAGACTTCAGAGTAGAAAACCAGAGGGAGAGAAATGATTCCAGTTTAACATAGACACTAAACCAAATAAATCACTCTAAATACAAAGAGATGAATATTTAATTCAAGTCTTATTTGCAATATCTCTACTAAACTCTCTTACCTGTCGTAAACGTGCCTAGGAGTGGGAAAAGAAAGAAACAGGACACAGCAGAAGGGAATTGGACTGAGAATTAGTGTCTGGATTTCTGATCTACCATCTGTCAGCTAGACATCTTTAGACACATTTAAATCTTCATCCTCAGATTCTTCACCTGTAAACTGTTGGTAGTAACACCAGACTTAGCTGTCAGAGTATATTGATAATCAAATAGAATTTATCTTAGTTATCTTAGAAGCCTCATTCAGAAGAGGAACCAAGAGAAAGAACAAGGAAAGTTATTCCCAACTTCAATGAATAGGCAGAAAGGACCAAAAGTAATCTCCTCCCTGCACACCGCACTCTGCATCCTCCTGCGGCCCACAGGATCTTGTTCTACCACGTCTCTTCACTCCAAAACCTGTAATTTCTCTTCTCTTCTTTTTCACATGACTCCTTGATCTACCACCACCACCACCAACAACAACAACAAAAAGGTCAAATTGCCTAAATCCTAACAAATAAAACAAAACCTCACCAAGTATTGCCTTTCACTCAAATTGTCACCCTAATTTTATCTTTTCCTGCCTTTTCAAAGTTAAGAAAGCTCACACTTCCATATGAAAGATATAACTCCAATGCAGTCCAAGAGGAAGAAGGGAAGAGGAGGGGGAGGGGAAAGGACGGGGGAGGAAGGGTGGAGGGAGGGTAATGGATGGGACCATACCTATGCTGCATTTCGCAAGGGTAGATGTCAAATCTATTAAATGCAGAGTATAAGTGTCTTAATACAATAATTAAGAAACTGGGGTGAAGGCTATGTTAACCAGTTTGATGTAAGTATTCCAAATTGTATACAAAAGGAGCACATTATATTCCATAAATGCATTAAGGTACACAGCTATGATTTAATTTTTTAAAAAGGCCTCCACATGTATTCTATCAACTTCCTAATCGTTCCTGAACCTATTGCAAAAAAGGTTTCCACCTCTCCCCTCTACCAAAACCACTTTTACTAAGTTACAAACAAAACTATTTGCAAAATTCAAGTGTTATTTTTCAAGCTTATGTGTTTACATTTGACACCACCCCTCTTTTCCTTTAAATCAAGTATTGGCAAATGTAGTTTGCTCCTTGTTTTTATATGGGCTGTGAAATTTTCCCATTTTTAAGTGGTTGGAAAGATAGTACTTTGTGACGTGAAAATTATGTGAATTTCAAGTGTCATTTTCCACAAATTAAGTTGTCTTGGAACGCACCACACCTCTTTGTTTGTCTATAGCTGTTTGTACACTATAGGACCGGAGCTCAGGAGCTGTGTGCACTGCTCATGTATTATGAGCCTAAAACACTTACTACCTGGCCCTTCACAGGGGAAGTTTGCAAATGCCAACCTAAACTCCCTCCCGGCAAGGTTTCAGGAAAATTTTCTAGAAAAGTTCCTACGTCTCTGATAAGTCCTCCCTGAGCGATTATGAATATTAAATGAGATAACATATACAAAGTACCTACAACAGATCTGTCTCATATTTTACTGGAATCAGGGTTAGCCCTGTTGGTCTGTTTGTTCCTCCTCCTCTGCATGTCCCTTAGATGTGTATGTTCCTAAAGTTTTCGTCTTCGTTATTTTCCCTCTCTTTCTTCTTCACACAGTTCTTTTAAACTCATTTCCTCCCATAGCCCCAAGTAGCTTCTCTATGCAGATGGATTTCAAAGCTACATATCCTACATGGACTCTGCTTTACTTGGATGTTCGTCAGCAAAACAAACTAAGCAAATTCAAAATTAAACTCATCCTCCCCCTAAAATTTGCTCTCTCTTCTTTTATTTTTTTTGCATCCATGATCTCAGTTAATAGCACCACCATCTATTCAAATTTTCAGCCCCCAAACCTCTTGTTTTGTGCCTCTTTTTCACTTTCTGTCCAGCCAGGCACTGAATCCCTTCCACTGCATTTCAGAGTCTTGTCTTACCATTTGCCAAGCCACCACTCTGGTCTAAGTTCTCTTTATTTCCCTTCTGGACTATCTCATGCATCTGTTTGCCAACAGTCTTTGTATCCGGCCTGTATATTTCCATCAGAATTGCCTTTCTTTTCCCCTACATGACAAATTGAATATAGGACTTCCCATTCAATGACCTCAGTGACCCTCATTGCCCACAGAGAGTGCAAACCTTTGAACCTAGCCTTTCACAATCCATTCATTCCTTAAACAAATATTTATTGAGAATGTACACTGTGCTAACCACTGTGCCAGACTGTAAGTAGAGCAGTAAACAAGGCCAGCATGGGAGATTCCCAGAAAGATTCCAGTCCAGCAGAAGAGATCAATATTAAATAAAGAGTCACTGCATTGCCCTTGCACCCACTTGAGAAAAAGGTACACTTTGGTAGTACCATAGGCACATGTAGTGACCTTCGAAACAAGGCTCAAAGACTTCTACCTCTAATATGAAAACTTTCTCCAACTTGTGGCTGTCAGAATTAATTCTGGCCTTCTTTGTTTTTTCTAAGCATATCTTAATTATTCAACAGCATATAATGCATTCTTACTTCTCTTACTTCATTGGATTGCAAACTTCTGCATTCAGGGGCTATGTCTTATTGATGCACCCATGACAGACCCAGGAATTGTTATAGTTGTTTGATTAATGAATTGTGTCTTTTCTGAGACTAAGAGTCAAAAATTGGCTTATAGCTATACTATAATAATAAGCAGTGTTTGGAAAAAGCAAATGATAAAAAATTAAAGAGATAACATGCCTTGCTTATCGATAAATAATATAAAGAAAGTTGGATTTTATTTGCATTTTTATGTAAGAATAACATTCCTCTTACATTTTTTTCATTGCAGAAAAGCCAAATGATTTGCCAAAAAGGTACATTTAGCTGTTAATTCTTAATTTTTATCCACTAGTTTTATTTCTTATTTTGGTATGTTCCAAGTATATTTAGTAAAATAGAAATCTCTTTGCTAAGAAATGTTTAAGAACGTTATCCTCACAATAATGTGAATGACCTGTTGACATCTTGTAGATATTCAAGTCATAAACGATGTAAAAAACAGAGGATGATGGATGGGCTGCAGAAAGAGTCAAGAAAATAATTATAGTAAAAACTATTCTAATCTTCAAGATGTGCCAAAGGGGAGATCCAGGAAATTACCCAGCAGTTAACATCAATACTAGGAAAGAATAAGAACAAATAATAATAGGATTGATCAGGAAGTACTTAGGCAAGAATGATTTAATGAGCGACTAGCAGCATGAGTTCACGTGGGAAGACCGTGGAACACAAACCGGATACCCAGGGTGAGGACAGGCTACCGGAACCCGAACGTGTCTATTTTAATTTAGGCTGACAGCCACGGGAAAGTGTCAGAAATTAAAATAATCCTATTGAGATAAATACAAAATTAACTTTGGAGTCATGCACTAGAAAAGACAGTACTTAATTTCTGAAAACTTTCTATTCAGAGACCCCGTCAATCCAATTTTGCCTCCACCGCTGGATTCATATGAGTGGTGCATATGAGTGCTGGTGGTGTTACTTGAATAATCTCAGCCCACCTCCCAATAAATAAAGCACTCGCTAGCAAGTGCTTTCAAGACAATCAAATAGGAACTGTTTGTGCAGGCTGCCTTTGTGAATGCCTCGGGCATGCAAACTGGTATAGATGAAGCCCCCAAAAGATGACAGCTGCTAGCAACCCAGGGATACAGGGGAGCACCTCAAGGCTTAGCCTTTTCAGGATTATTTCTTTATGTGTAAGGACTCACAGAAAAAATCTAAAAAGCATTTGGACTATGAAATCAAATTAAGATTCTAAATAAACCAGAGGGAGCTTCATTTGTTAGGGGCTATCTCTAACCTGAAAGGAGCTCAGGTCACTCACAGTTATCCCCCCTAAAAAGTCATACCCCCTTACTGATGGAGGAGGAGCCTTCTGTTTGTATCAGGAATCACGCAGCTCAATCATCAGGGTCATGAGGCATCTCTGTCCAAGAGGGGTGTTCTCAAGATGGCGAAATGCCAAAGTGTGGGCCAAGTGAACAGCCTGACATCATGACCTCAATAATGGGTAAAGGACAGCCAGCATGATTGTGTAATGAAATGATTCAATAGTACAGAAGGGTAGGGGTCACCCACCAAACTGAACCAAAATAAGAAATGTGGCAGAAATATTTAGACTGTATTGTGAAGACACAATAGAAATTTAACTAAAATTGGGACAACCTGCCTGTCCAATCTTCCCTCATCCAGTTAAATTCAAACACAACTTTGTAAATGTCATTCATTTTCTAAAATTTTTAATCTGAAAATCTATCCATCTATGGATCAAAATATCAATGTATACCCTTCATCATCCTAAATTCCTATTTTATTCTTCCCTGACACTTCTCTCCATTTATTAATAACTTATTTAGATAATTGATACAATTATTTATTTATTTTTTTTTTTTTTGCAGTTTTTGTTTGGGGCTGGGTTTGAACTCGCCACCTCTGGCATATGGGACTTGTTCTCTACTCCTTTGAGCCACAGGTGCTGCCCTAATTGATACAATTTTTATGTATCTCAGTTCTTTTATATAATGCTTATCAACAAGGATATTCACAGATTTAAAATAGTCATATATAAAACAATTCTTGCTTGAAATTTTATTTTTATAGTATTTTTTTCATTCTTTCCTATCATCTGTCAACATTCTTACTGGTGAAAATACAAACCTGGCTTTTTTTTAGAAATTAATACTAAAGTGATCTTTCTTCATTTACTCCATCTGACTTCATCTCTAAAGCTAAAAACAGCTTTATTTCTATTAGTTTCTCCTCTTTCCTTGTGAACATTTACATAATTTTTAAATATTTTACTCAGAGTTAAGAAAAAATATAACTTAGAATAATACCTTTTACTCATTTGTAGTCTTCAAAGCCTGTGCAAATTTTATCATATTTACCAGTTAATCAGATAACCTTACAAAGGTTCTGTCTCTATAAATAAAAGTCATTAGAAAGAGCAGAAATCCTATCTGATTAATGATCTGTGAAGTTTGCATCTTATTTTTTTTTCCAGGTTATATCTGTAAAAGAAGAAAATAAGAAGAGTAAAGCAGTTGTTTGCTCACTCTCCACTTTTGTTTCTGATGGTATACCATGTAGACAATTGACATAAATCAGTCGGGAAGTGGACTCTCATTATAATACACAGCACTTAGTTATACGAATAAGGCCATAAGCATCCTCAGTGAAGAATGTTCAACAATGCTGGAGCTTTTTTGTGTGTGTACATTTTTTGTTATCTTTTTCTATATTCTTATAAAAACCACTTAAAACAGGGATATGAACTTTGGTATATTGAGTAAGATAGACCCCTATGTTATCAAACGGATTTCTTACTGACTGTATTTGAATATTTAAGTCATATACCTGGGTAGATTACTGGGGTTAATACGAAACAGCTGAGACTGATTGACCCTAACTACAAGCAGGCATAATTCTATTTACTTGACCTCATCTAATCCTCACTCGCATTGAGTTAAACGCTGTTAGTACCTGCATTTTACTAGAGACTAATCAGATGCACAGAAACATTAAAGAACGTGTCCAAGCCCACACAACTAATAGACAGAATATTGGAAAACCCTTAGTTTAAGTGCCATGATATAGCTAGATGCCAAGATATTTTCATTTCTTGGCCAACCTCCATTGGTGCCTCTTGAGAGAAAGGAACATGGACTCTAGGTCTCTGAACTCTTAGTTAACATTTTTTCCCATAACATTTCTTCCGCACTCTTCTATTTTGAAAACCAGGACATAAAGTTCAAGGGAGAAAGTGGTAACTTCTGGCAAAGGTGAGCAAGCAAATTAAGAAATTGATCCTAGCCTGTGAGGATAGGCAAGTTTTTCCATCAGCAATGACTGGGAGATAGTCCAATCCAGCAGTTCTCAACCTCTGGGTCATGACCCACAGGAACCGTATTAAAGGCTCCCTGCATTAGGAAGGTTGAGAACCACTGGTCTAAACAATGGGCCGGCCCAGTCAAAAGAATGAAAATAAAACATGGAAAGGATATGAGAGTTATATTTGAGCAATATAGGTGAAAATGTTAAAAGGAGGAAAGCGTGATAGAAATTGGAATTAAAACGAAGGCCTCTTTATGAGTTTAAAGTCTTAAAGCTTAATGATACTCTTAGGGAAAAATTTTAGAACAGGGGAAATACAAAGAATGTTCTCTCTCTCTCTTTTTTTTATTATCATAAGCAATGCATATGGCCATTTGCCTGAGTTCCAATTGATCCTTTCCAGGTGCTGTGTAATGAATTTATAGGAAAGCTACGTATGCTGAGATTGTAACATGAGCAATCTAACCCAGTGCCCTCTCTCAGACTAAAAATCACAGTTCACGCAAAAGTAGATTGGGTTGACACCTGCCATGGTATCCACCTCGCTAGGTTGAACATCTACTTAGAAACGAACCTGAATATGGTGAATACATGCCCTTTCTTTCTCAAGTAAATACCAGTTACCTAGTTAAACACCACATAATATGAGAGAACAAGTCGCATACTCAAAACCAAGGAATGTCCTAAAATACAAATAAAGACACACAAGGTTGAAGCCATCAGACCTCCAAATTTAGTATCAGCAACTGCTATCCACAAAAATGCCCTCCAATGGTCCTTGCTTTCCAAACAGTGTCTATACGAAGTTCTCTACCTTCTTGCTCATTCTACTAATTTTTATAGTGATATAATCATTATATAAAATTTGAACACTATAAATGAGCAGAAAAAGAAAATGTTAACATACTCTTAATCTGTATATCCAGAAACAGACACCAGAAGCAGTTTAGTGAGTAGACACCCTACTTTTTCCATGTCTATGTGCAAGTGTACATGTGTGTGAACATATATATGTCTCACATATTTTGGCTAACAGATTATTGTTCCATAATCTGATTTTTCACTAACATCATAAACATTCTCCATATCGTACAGTATCCTCCTACATTACTTTTAATGTAGATTAATTCTAGGTATATTATAGCTTTTTCGACCAATCCTTTATTTAGTTGCTATTAAATTTGTTTCCAATTATGTGATATTGTACATGGTAATGTAAATAATATCCTTATATATAAATCTTTGCATATGTTTATTATTATTATTTAGAATAAATTCCCAGGTATGCAACAATCCTACAGAAACATGCACATAAAGAGAATACAAAAACTTATATACACATTTTAAGAAAGGAAAAACCTATCAAAATTCTAATACTCAAGTCATGTTTGACTTTTCCAATTATGTGAGGTACTCAAACGTGACTTGTACTTATCTTTTGTTATTGGTATTTTTGGCACCCTGTGTATTTATATATTTACAAATATGTACATATACATGTGGGGGGACCATACTGGCTTCCCCACAACTTTGCAAAAACTGAATCTTGACGTGATCATCTTCTCTTTTTAATCTTTGCTAATTTTATCGTTCAAGAATTGCACATTTTGCTTTAAATTGCTGGGAAGAATAAACTTTTTGTCCTGTGGATTGGCCATGGAACTTCTTCTTTTGCATTTCTTATTGAATTTTACCTGCAGACTGATGTTTGGATCTGGGCCTTTGGTAGGTGATCTGGACTGTGATAGCCGCCACGTCCTGCCTTCAAAAGACATGAGGCCCTAGGGTATTGCTTTTGCTCCACTAGCATTTCAACCAAGCTGCCCTTGAGTGCTGGGCTCACACTTGCAGCTACAGTGACAGTGCCATTCAATCCTTCCCCCATCCTGTGGCTCACACACACAGGAAAGAAAGAAAAAGCCTATACTAGAAACAGATTAATGAAGGAGATAAAGAAGTTTTATCTCTTTTTTAAAAAACATCAAAACGGCTGCATAGTATTCCATGGAAGCTAATTTATAGCTTTCATATGAAGGCTAAAACCCAATTATAGCACAGGAATACAGGGAAAGGGGAAAGGGAGGGGAGGGGTGGGGGGAGGATGGGTAGAGGGAGGGCAATTAGTGGGATCACACCTACGGTGCATCTTAGCAGGGTACCGGCGAAACTTATTAAAGGAAGAGTATTAATGTCTTTATATAGTGATCAAAGAAATGCCATGAAGGATCTCTGTAACAGTACGATCAAAATATTTCTGAATGTATATGAATCGTGCCCTGTGATTGCACCAATGTACATAATTATGATTCAATAAATTAAAAAAAAAAAGAATAGAGAAAGCAAGCAATATATCCTATGTTTAAACAGCTGAAGTTATATTCAATGACATTTTAGCTTCTTATTTTCTACTAACTAATTTTTTTTTTTTGCAATTTTTTTTTTTTTTTTTGGCTGGGGCTGGGTTTGAACCTACCACCTCCGGCATATGGGGCCGGCGCCCTACTCCTTTGAGCTACAGGCACTGCCCTCTACCAACTAATCTTGAACCTACAATATACTGAATGTCTGTGTCCTCTCCAAATAACCAATAATACCTGGGCACCTATAGAAATCCCCTAGGCCGGGCCCAGGGGCTCACGCCTATAATCCTAGCAGTATGGGAAGCTGAGCCAGGTAGATCTCCTGAGCTCGGAGTTCGAGACCAGCCTGAGAAAGAGTGAGACCCCCCTCTCCACTAAAAATAGAAAACTTACCCAGGCGTGGCAGGTGCCTGTAGTCCCAGCTTCTCAGAAGACTAAAATAAGAGGAGTGCTTGAGCCCAAGAGTTTGAGATTGCTGTGAGCTATAACAATCTAACCAGGACCCACGCATAAGGATTAAGAGGGAAAAGGCCCTTTAAAGGCATAGCACTTCCTCCTGCCCCTTCTCTCAGCACTCACACAGTCACATAATCGCATCTAATCAGAAAAGGTTTTATGGAGGGCACTGAGGAATTTAGATATTAAATATTGTAAGAGGACTCTGTGTGTAAAAGAACGATGTCGGGGCGCCCGAAGCTCAGTGTTAGGGCACATGTTCCAGAGCTGGTGGTTTCCAATCCGGCCTGGGCCTGCTAAACAAACAAGAAAATAGCCGGGCATTGTGGCAGGCACTTGTAGTTCCAGCTTCTTGGGAGGCTGACGCAAGAGAAGAGCCTGAAGCCAAGAGTTGGAGGTTGCTGTGAGCTATGAAGCTACAGCACTCTATAGAGGGTGACAAAGTGAGTCTCTGTCTAAACAAACAAACAATGTTGAGTGACAGATATTGTTGTTGCTGTTCTCAGGGCTTCTTTATGTTTGAATCAAGCATATGATATAAAATAAGCCATATGTAGATTGAATTCTGAACAGTGAATAGTTAAGTTTGAGAAAGGAAAGGAAATATGAAATGCCCCAAAGGGATATACAGATGGAGAGGGTGGTGGGGAGAGACGATTACATAAATGAGGGTCCCAAATGCCAAGCAAACTGTTTTTCTTAGGTCAGTTGCTATAACAAAGTACCATAGGGGGCACAGCTTATAAATGGCAGAAATTTGTTTTTCATAGTTCTGTAGGGTAGGAGTCCAAAATCAGGGAACCAGCATGGTGGAGTTCTGATAAGGACTCCGTTCTCAGTTACAGACTGCCCACTTCTCCCAGAGTGCTAGGATTACAGGCGTGAGCCGCCACGGCTGGCCTTAATTATTTTTAACGTTTAAAAACTTCTAACTGATTTGAAATGAACAATGTTCTTGCCAGAATCTGACACTTTCATTCCATGTTTAATATGATTAGGTCAAATATAAAACACAATTAAAATGATAGATGGAAGGAAGTAAATTTTTAATTGAATTGAATTTTAGTTTATGAAAAGTAAAATAGCCACATGGGGCTTGTGGCTATTGCATCGGACAATACAAATCTAAAATGGGTGGAAAGACAGATAGTCCCTCTCCCCTACCTATAATGTTTCTTTTTCTTTTCTTTTTTTTGAGACAGAGTCTCAAGCTATTGCCCTGGGTAGAGTACCATGGCATCATAGCTCACAGCAATTTTTAACTCTTAGGCTCAAGCAATCCTCTTGTCTCAGTTTATCTATTTTAGTAGAGACAGAGTCTCGCTTTTGCTCAGGCTGGTCTCAAACTGGTGAAGTCAAGCAATCCACCTGCCTCAGCCTCCCAGAGTGCTAGGATTACAGGTGTGAGCCACTGCGCCCAGCCCTAGTGTTTTCAATTCTCTTTACCTGATTTAGGGCATCTGGTATTCCTCCCTCTCTCTTGAGGGTGATTCTTTCTTTAAGTCACTGGTTCTCAACTTGGGGCTCGAACGACCCTTTCACAGGGGTCACCTAAGACCGTCCTGCATATCAGATATTTACATTACGATTCGTAACAGTAGCAAAATTATAGTTATGAAGTAGCAATGAAAATAATTTTATGGTTGGGGGACACCACAACATGAGGAACTGTGTTAAAGGGTCGTGGCATTAGGAAGGTTGAGAACAACTGCTTTAAGTCTTCGATTCTCCCACCACAAAGCACACAATGACACAGATGCCACATTCCCAGTTGGGTTTCCATGGCAGGGCTTGGCATAATTTTCTCCATATGAACTGATGAAGCTTTATCACTACCCAAGATCTCTCCAGGCTCAGGCACGAGAGGATGGAGCAGTGCTTCCTAACTTGGCTCTACTGCCCTCTCACCCACATTTCTTTCATCCTAACAAAACTAACCTTGAAGTTGAATTCTCTCGAAAATTTCCCCACAGCAGTCCTGCCAATTCTCTAGTCCTATTTCTCAAATTTCTTGCTATTCTATTTTAGTATAGAATGCATAAAGTCAGTGATACGTGGAAGAGTTGTTGGGGAAAAAAGGGGAAGTTTTGTTATTGTTATAACCTGCCAACTAAAATATTGAGATAATGCTGTAATTTTCTAATGATGGCTTCAGTTCTTTGAAAGAACCTGAATACATAACCATGAGCAAATTGTGATCATACTCTTCAGGGTAAGTTTGTGCAGTGAACAAACACCACACTTGAACACATCCTCCTTAACGGTGTGACTCACTATAGTCATGTAAGTGTTCATTTATTCCAAAGCATTTATTCAATGCACATAGCAGAGAGTGACAGAAAATATGATTACATTTATACAAGTCAATGTGGAGGATATTGATAACATCCATTCGTATCTGTCTAGAAAGGAAAATTTAGGTAGAAGAGGCAGTAAAGGTCAGAGTAAGAAAAATTAATACCAGAGAAAATGTAATATAAGCGTGGGTCTTCTAATGGTGTTTGAGCACAGAGAAATACATACCATTTTCTGAAGTTCGCTGGATCAATGTGAATACACACTATTCTAATGAAATTTCCTTTCACTAAGAAAACATTAACCTGGATGCATATTCAGGTAAAATGAATGAATAATCATCTCGTTAACACTTGAATACATTCCGTAATGTAAGCAGTCACAAAACGCTATCTTCCTTGATACTTCCGATTAGTCTTAATTCCACGCTTTATTTGACGTACATAAAACTGATTCCATTAAGGCTGATGATACCGCCTTCAAGACCCTCTGTGGAACTCTTTTCTCCCTCCTGTATCACTGTGGTGGCAATCCCAGGAAAGTGCTAAAACGCAGAGTTCCAAATCCACAGCGTGTGTTTTTAGACCTCTGCTTAAGGTTTCAGTAGAGCAGAACCAACACCAGTAATTAAAAACCCAGAACTCCTCCCGACTCTGTGCAAATTCAGACTTCTTTATGGGTTCCTGGACATTTGTATAAAATATCTCCTGGTGGAGTCTAGGAAAGGTGGAGATTTCCAAAATTTCCTATGAAAACCCTTAGCTAGAAGAGGAAAAAATTATCAAGTTATTTTGATATTTTAAAATCGTGAAATAATTTTTGAGCATTTATGTGCCCATCACAGTGAAGTAATTAAGGATAAGATATAATTTATAGTTTAATTTTCCACTGTACTTCTGCTTTTATTTTTAGTAGTGTCAAAAATATGTAGTTATCAATTACCTGTACTATTGAAAAATAATTGAAAAATAAGTAGCCTTCAAATGGATAATGAGGCCAGGTGTCATAGCTTACACCTGTAATCCTAGCACTCTGGGAGGGTGGATCTCTTGAGCTCAGGACCTCCAGACAAGTCTGAGTAGGAGTGAGACCCCCCCATCTCTACTAATAATAGAAAAATTAGCCAGATGTGATGGCAGGTGCCTGTGGTCCCAGATACTCCAGAGGTTGAGACAGGAGGACCACTTAAGCACAGGACTTTCAAGTTGCTACGAACTAGGCTGATGCCAGGGCCCTCCAGCTTGGGGTAACAAAGTGAGACTCCATCTCAAAAGACACAAAAAGAAATGAATGGATAATGAAATGCCTGGATAGCATAAAGATTTTCTTTTGAAATTCTTTTATTTTAATCTAGACAAATAACCAATGCATTTCGGTGTTTTTCCAGCCCTTGCGAAGAATGAAACTAAATAAAAGTAATATATGTATTTGGGGGAGAGTCTTAAAAATATTAAATACATCAAATCATTTAAAATCGATAGCTTTTATAACTCCTACTGAATCACCAGTCACTAACTCGAAACACTTAAAATCCAGAGCACACGTGAAATAAAAGAAAGGGGTAGATTCTTCATGGTAGTGTATTCCATAAGGTGTGGCAAGCAAGACATATTCATTAAATCTATTAACTTGTAAGTACCATTACATGGGGATGTTTGACTGTGTTACTCAGAAGATGGCATGGGAAAATAGCAGTGGAACAAATGGAAATCTTTTCTCTAAGCTCTGAAGTCAAGTAAGATATGAATTTTCCAAAGCAATACTCCTCTTTTTAGCTGACCTATCTTGGCTACTACCAGCAGAATAACTGTGGTCAACGTAAAGAGACTAGAGATATTGCAAACTCTAGGGCGGTGCCTGTGGTTCAGTGGGGCCAGCCCCATGTACTGAGAGTAATGGATTCGAGCCAGCCCCGGCCAAATTGTAACAAAATAATAGCCAGGCATTATGGCAGGTGCCTGTAATCCCAGCTACTCAGGAGGCTAAGGCAAGAGAATTGCCTAAGCCCAGGGAGTTGGAGGTTGCTGTGAGCTGTGTTGACCCCATGGCACTTTACCAAGGGCGATAAAGTGAGACTGTGTCTCTACAAAAAAAAAAAAAAGCAAACTCTACTTGGAGGTGCAAGGGAAAAGAAATTTCACAATAATATCTAACAATATCTAGACTTAAGGACCAAACAGTGCCTTAGAATGAAGAGTCTTACAGGAAAAAGAAAAAAAAAGGCAGAGATCAGAGTCAGTGGGATTAGGTAAAAATATAGGGAACACAAAAGAAGAGCCATAATTGGCCAGGACTAGCACTAGCTCCTTTCCAAAGAATAAATGGAGGCTGACATGAGCATTCATTGAATAGCCTTATAAAATGTTTACAGTCCTCATTACAGAATCTGGGGCTCCATAATTACCAACTCTTTCTTTTATTGTCTGTAAAGCCTCCCTGCCTCTCAGATATGTAAACCCTGTAGACAGTATTAAATATCTGAACCAGATGAACCCTACTAGGCTATTAAAATCACCATGTTAATACCAGAGTGGGAGTGACTACCCTTGAATAATTCCGTGTGTAAGCATACGAAAGGCAAGTATGCTGTCTAATTCCTCACTATATCTTTGCAATCAATAAATATTTGTTCTGGGAGGCACCTGTGGCTCATTAAGTAGAGCGCCAGCCCCATATGCCGAAGGTGACAGGTTCAAATCTTGCCTCGGCTGAACTGCAAAAACAGAAAATAGCCGTATGTTGTGGCAGGCGCCTGTAGTCCCAGCTGCTTGGGAGGCTGAAGCAAGAGAATCGCCTAAGCCCAGGAGTTGGAGGTTGCTGTGAGCTGTGTGATACCATGGCACTCTACCGAGGGCGATAAAGTGAGACTCTGTTTCTACAAAAATAAATAAATAAATAAATATTTGTTCATATGAAAGGCAGGTATGCTGTCTGATTCCTCACTATATCTCTGCAATCAATATATATTTGTTGAATGAATAAATGAGAACCCAATACATTATATTGCTACAATACCATGGGGGTGGGGTAGAAGCCCATAACAAGACTGTGTCTCCATGAAACTACTTGTTCTACAATTTTTATTTATTTGACCAGAAATTTCATTCATGCTATTGGTTACTTCCATAAAAAAAGAGGTTGGATTAAATTTGTTCACTAAAATGGTCAGGTAATTAATATGACTAAATCAACTTTGAATTGTTCTGGCATCACAGGTAAATGTTTACAGTTAATAAAAGTAGTCTGTGTTTGGGTGGTGCCTGTGGCTCAGTGGGTAGGGTGCCGGCCCCATATACCAAGGGTGGTGTGTTCAAACCTGCCCCGGCCAAACTGCAACAAAAAAATAGCCGGGCGTTGTGGCATGCGCCTGCCGTCCCAGTTACTCAGGAGGCTGAAGCAAGAGAATCGCCTAAGCCCAAAGTTTGGAGGTTGCTGTGAGCTGTGTGATGCCACGGCACTCTACCAAGTGTGACATAGTGAGACTCTGTCTCTACAAAAAAAGAAGTGGGGCCTTTGGGGGGTGATTAAGACATTAAAGTGGAGCCCTGAAGTATGGAATTAGTGCCAGTACAAAAGAGGCCTGAGGGAGTTAGTTTGATCTTTCTGCCATGCCAAAACACACAGAATGCCCTATCTATGAGGAACGAGCCCTCATCAGACACAACATCTGCTGCCACTTTGATATTGAACATCCCACTTTCCAAACTGCGAGCAATACATTTCTGTTGTTTATCAATTAACAACTCCAAGGTATTTTGTTACAATAGCTGAAACTAAAACAGAAAAATAATATAATTTGTAATTATCATTGGTTCTAAGAGAAAATTTATTTGAAAGACACATGGGGTGTGTATATAAACACAAACACAACTAAAATCCATTGATTAAAAAGCTAAAATTAAGAGCAAATAAAGTGAGGTAGTTGTTTGTATGAAACTTGTTTTTGCCATAAGTTAAATTCTCTATAGTTATAAATACATTTAAATATTTGTTTATGACATGCTTTTTGACAAAAGTTAGGAATAGGAGGGAAAATAAACAATGCTAAAGAGTTATTAACCATATTAATAACTATTGACTATTAAATGTCAATGAAAATGTTAAATATATTATATACCTCTCCAAAATTAGGAAAATCAGTGCAAGAAATAGAATTTTATTTATTTTATTTTTTATTATTAAATCATAGCTGTGTACATTATTGCATTTATGGGGTACAGTGTGCTGGTTTCATATATAATTTGAAATACTTAGAACAAACTGGTTAACATAGCCTTCACTGCACTTTCTTAATTATTGTGTTAAGACATTTATA